>SNQJ01S0062668.1:0-21894 GCA_010110895.2 Picea sitchensis
AAAAAAAAAAGGGCTTATCTTTGTTGGTTATGGTGATGGTATTAAGGGGTACAGGTTGTGGGATCCTACTGCCCACAAGATCACCATTAACATAGATGTAATATTCGATGAATCATCTCTCATCAAATCAGATGTACATGTTCAAATGAAACAAGAAGAAGTACCTAAGTATCAACAAATTCAGTTTGAAACTAGTTCAAATACAGATGAAAGTGAACATGAACAAGTTTTTGAAGATGTTCATGAAGAGTTTCCTGCAGAGGAAGACATGGTTGATGATAACAATCAAAAGAATGTGGATGAGCCACAAACTTCCCTAAGGAGGTCTATGCGGGTTAGAGTTCCTCCAAGAAGGTATGATGATTTTGTTTCGTCAGTTTCTTTAAGTACTAATGATGATGAACCTTCGTGCTATCAGGAAGTTGTGAAGGTTTCTAACGGTGATAAATGGAAAGAAGCAATGAAGGATGAAATGAAGGCATTAGAGAGGAATGCCACATGGGACCTGGTAGAACTTCCAAGAGACAGAAAAACTGTAGGTTGCAAGTGGGTCTACAAGCTGAAAAAGGGTGTTGATGATAAGGTGGAAAGGTACAAAGCAAGGCTGGTTGCGAAAGGATGTTATCAGAAAGAAGGTATTGACTGCCATGAAATTTTTTCACCAGTTGTTAATTCTATTTCAATTCAAATTGTGTTAGCATTAGTTGCATTACTTGATTTGTAGTTGGAGCATCTAGATGTTAAGACTGATTTCTTACATGGAGATTTGGATGAAGAAATTTACATGGAACAACCTGAAGGGTTCGTTCAGAATCACAGTTAGAAATTTGTTTGCAGGCTCAAGAAATCATTGTATGGTCTGAGGCAGTTGCCTAGACAATGGTACAAGAAATTTGACTCTTTCATGGTGAGCCATAATTATACAAGGAGTGAGTATGATCATTGTGTCTACTTTAAGAAATTGAATAATGGCATATTCATTATCTAAGTATTGTATGTTGATGATATGCTTTTAGCAAGAAAAATCATAATTGAGATCAACAAGTTAAAGGCTCAGATGGCTAGGACATTCGATATGAAAGATCTAGGAGTAGCAAGGCAGATTTTGGGCATGGAAATATTCAGAGACAGGAGGAATGGTAAGCTTTGGTTGTCACAACAGAAGTATGTTGGGAAGATACTTTTGAGGTTTGGTATGAACGATGTGAAACCACTTTCAGTGCCTTTGGCTTCCCATTTTAATCTTTCTTCAAGTTTATGTCCTAGTACAAAAGAAGAAAATGAATATATGTCTCGAATACCATATGCTAATGCAGTAGGAAGTCTAATGTATGCGATGGTTAGTACAAGGCCATACATTTCACATGCAGTTGGGGTTTTCACCAGGTATATGGAAAATCCAGGTAAAGAGCACTGGGCAATAGTGAAATGGGTGCTTCGGTATTTGAGAGGCACAAGTGATTACTGTATCACTTATAACTGTGGTTGTGAATTAGTCAGTGGATATGTTGATTTTGATTTTGCAAGTGATTTGGACAAGAGAAGATCAACTTCAGGGTATCTTTTTACTCTTGCAGGTGGAGCTATTAGTTGGATGTCAAAGCTACATACCATTGTTGCTTTATACACTACATAAGCATAATACATAGCTGCTTCACATGCTTGCAAAGAGGCAGTTTGGTTGAAAGGTTTGTTTGGTGAGTTTGGAAGGATACATGACAAAGTAAAGTTACTTTGTGACAGTCAAAGTGCTATTCACTTGGCTAAGAATCCAACCTACCACAGTAAAACAAAACATATACCTATCAAGTACCATTTTGTAAGACAAAGTGCATACAAAGGAGAACTACACAAACATGTTAACAATACCAGTACTTTTAGAGAAGCTACGATGTTGCTTGGCTTCTCTTGGCTTGTAGAAAAGGTGATGAACAAAAGAAGGAGCAAGGTATCAGGTTAATTGCTGTCAAGGTGGATATTGTTATATGGTGACAACGAATTCCTCATATTTCTCAGCGTTGGTTGTAACTAAGAGACTAAGTTAGAATATGGATGAGATTGCATTTAATAATCAGTTTCCTGTGTAAATGTATATAAATTTATGTAAGCCCATAGAGGCAGATAGGGGAGGATGTGAGACAAAGTATATGAGAGAGCTTGCAAGTGTGTTGTAATCTCCAAGATCTGAATAATAAGACAACTGATGCCTTCGCTTGGTGGACGTAGCCCAAATCTTGGGTGAACCACGTAAATCTCTGTGTTTTTTTAATTCTGTGTGACTATGCTTGGCTTATGATATTTGTGTTTCCGTATTTACAAATATAACAAATGATGTGTCATGGAAAAGATCGATCTTGAATTAGGAGATACCAATGCAAAAGTTAGGGCAATAACTGAAACATGCTAATGTCTAATAAATATCACTGTGGTACAACAAATAGAGGCACAAAGTTTACACCATCTAAACTATGTGTGACTTGCAAGTAACAACTTGCAAATTCTCAAATACATTGAAGTTTTCATTTTTTTTTTCTTGTGAAACCTCACATACAAATGTCCTTTCACTAATCAAAAAATAAAAATATCAAATTCAATTTTTTTAAAAATGTTTTTGTTTTTTCAAAAAATCCAATGAATATTGTTTTTCCGACAATAGAAAACTCCAATTTTTTTCTTATTGAGACGAAAATCCTTAGCAAAAGAAATCCGCAAGGTGAAAATTATAATTAACTTACCATAAGGAGACACATAAGAATTGATTCCATTAATAGCTATTACATGAAATTGATGACGCAAACTTCAAGATATACATTGAAACACATTGTCGTTAGATTAGAAATTCATGTCATTAATTTTTATTAAACATATTAGGTTTCCGAAACACATTGAGCAACCCATTAAATAAGAAAAACTCAAAAGTCCTACCTTATATAAAAGAATGTTTTGTCAAACAAATTTGACAACTATCACATATAATATAAACTTATGTTTTGTCAAACAAATTTGACAACCATCACATATAATATATAAAGTGAAGATAAACTATAAAATATAATATGTATAAAGTGATGATAAACTATAAACGCATGCTTAGACTTTACCCTTGAAAATAGAAAAAAGGTAGAGAGAAAATTTAAGGAAAAAAATAGGGTTAATATAATAAAACAACGCCGAGGCTCCACAATGAAAATGTGTTTATATAGAGATCAGGTACAAGGGTACAGATACACGGGAAAACGTATATGAGCCTTCTCTAGGGAAGGCCGGAGCTTGAAGCAGCATAAGATCGGAACAGCGCAATAGAGTAAGGAAGTTGTGGGAACACTAGCAGATCGGCAAGGTGAAATGATTAGTCTTTTTCTCATGAAGTTTCTATTCTTAACTGTTTCGTCTAATTTACTCGCAGTTTTGTGGTTCTTGAAAGGTTTAAACTTTTTCTCATGAAGTTTCTCTTCTCAACTGTTTCGTCTAATTTACTCACAGGTTTCTGGTTCTTTTTCCAGTCTACTCCTGATCCGCCGCACCCGGTAAAGAGTCTTGCGGCAGAGAGCGTAAAATTTTGCTCAAATATGATTTTTCTCAGACTGCACAGGCAAGGAAACATCGGATTTTGTTGAAAAACGCCGTCTGGATACGACTTTAACGGGTCGTGCGTCGTTTATATTGCGGAATTTGTAATTACTGTTGAAATCCGCTTATTTATTGGGGTCAAAATCGTGAGGCAGTTCACATTTACTCCGGAACATGCAAAGACCTCCAGAAAATGCGCGCTCTAGACTAAATCTATAAATACTGCTCATAGTTTTGGCAAAACCAGGCGAGCGAAGAGATCTTTAAAGTTTACGGTCGCCTTTCAAGAAAATCTCGCTAGCCATGGAAGTGGTTTTACGGGATTCTGTCTTTCGGTTTTTAGCGTGGGAATGATGAAGTTATGTAAAGTTTTCCTTGAACTAGAACGCTAATGCGGCCGTAAACCTGATCTTCTGAAAGCAAGTATGCAAATAGTCTTTTCCCGTCTTATTTTACTTTTCTTGGCACCCATATTAATGTGGGAAGTAGATCCGGGCAATATTGTGTAAATATTTTATCATTCTTCTCATCCGTGCTTTCTGTTTGTAGAGCAAGGGTTTGAATGGGAGAAAATTTTGGCAGAGGAGTTTTTCCATTAGGGATGAGGATATTTTGGGCGATGGTGGAGGGTTTGAACTTGTGCACACTTAGAACAAGGGTTTGAGTTGGAGAAAATTTTGGCAGAGGAGTTTCTCCATTAGGGATGAGGATATTTTGGGCGATGGTGGAGGGTTTGAACTTGTGCACGCTTAGAACAAGGGTTTGAGTTGGAGAAAATTTTGTCAGAGGAGTTTCTCCATTAGGGATGAGGATATTTTGGGCGATGGTGGAGGGTTTGAATTTGTGCGCCTCCGGGTTATGGGCATTGCAAGAGCGCCGTTATTCTGTGGCATTCAATACCGTAACCTGTTTGGTGAGCGCGGCGTTAAGATTTTTTTATATGGTCAGGTGATTCGATTCAGTTTGGGGATTATGTGGGGCTCCAAAGGATGTATAAACGAGATAACCACATGTTGCGTTATTCAATGTAATACTGTCTTGAAATGGGTAAGAGGAAACGGTTAAGAGAACAATATATATTCACAGAGCATTTTTCGTAGCAGGATGAATTTTGAACCATATACTTGATGTACAAATTTCTTGATTAGTATTAGTTTGATGTTTGAATCTAATTTTTAAACTAACGAGGGAGGAATTTTGGATCATACAAATGACAAATTCATGAAACTTGGCGGAATTAGTGGAAGGAAGTCGTGTCTACTCCATCATTTCTTTCCAGAGTTATTATATTAATTATTTTTTTAAATAATATATTTTAATATAATTAATTTATGTTTATTATGATCTCAATTTTAACGTTAGTGTAAACTTTAAAGAAAACAAAGAATATATTTTTTATAATAATTTTAAATTTATATAAAATGTAAGTATATATTAAGAAAAAAAAAATACATTAATTTGATAAAATTAATGTAATTTTTTTAAACATATATATATTAGAATTGAACATATTATTTACGAAGATTTAACATTTTATAAATTTGATGAAATTACTATAATTTTTTTTTAACTTATATATACACTGAATTGAACATATATCATTTATGAAGATTTAACATTTTTTTCCAAATATCTAAAATCAACCGAATTGACAACATGATCTTCCTTTCACTTCAATACAGATCTCATATATCCAGTTTGATATCCTTCATGTACTTTTCTAAGTTTCTATAATGTCATCTGCTGTGTGGCATTTATTTAAAATTCTCCTTGTCGTTGTAATCTTTTCCATATAAAAAATCGCAATGAAATTTAATTATTTTGATTATGTTTTATTTTGTTGAATGATAAGTTATGGACGAGGTTACTTGGTTGACCTAAACGTCTACATTGATGAGACCTTGAACACTACTCAATAAAGGAGACATGAAAACGAATGAATGGACACATTACATGTTTTGTTTTGTCTCCATATGTGACTTTAAGGAAAAATAAAATTTTAAGTCTAATTTTGGAAACAAGTATATTAACTCTTATTTAATTAATAATTGGGGATGGCTTGCTTTACGATGGATGATTTTTTTAATAATTTGTATGTTAGATTATTTTTTTAATAATTTGTATAATAAAAAGGTAATAAATTTTAATTTTTTAATAAATTACTTTTTTAATAGTTTATATGATAATTTATTTTTAAAAAGAAGTTGAACCTTATATTATATAAAAGTTGTTGTGCCGTAGAAGGTCACAAATTGAACACATGCTTTTAGAGAATGTCAACACAAATTGACTGTTTTACATATGGGTCCAACAAAAAATCAATTCTGAAATACATTATGTGTCTCATGAGGCATTGTCTCGAGTCCTTTGCATTATGTGTTTTATGAGGCATTGTCTTGAGTTCCTTGCACTCCACTTTGTTGTGGATAATCTTCCTCAACCTCCATGGGAGTTGCTTTCAAATTCAATTGACCTTCCCTTGATTTGTCTTGTCTGGAAGTTGCAGAGACCTGGTTGATGGAATGAGACCATATAGTCTACAAGTAAATCATGTTCCTTAAGGATTGGCATTCTGCTTCAGGATCCTCAATTCGCCGAGTAAGGAGCATTTCAACATTAGCAAGTTTATTCATTAACTATTGGATGGTTGAATGGTTTGCTTCCGTTATCTCCTCATGATGTCGAAGGTTTTGGCAGACCTCTCTCCAAGTGGGTTCCATTGCGTTGTCGAGGAGGGGTTCCTAGATGAAGAGAGAGCTCGACCCCACCCCCCAATTGAAAATACTATTCAACTTCCAGAGAATAAAGGTTGGCCACAAGGATTCTTCCCTTTCAATATCAGAGCTGAAAATGAAGAAAGTTGGATAGAGAGACTTGTCCCACCAGTTGGTAGAATCTAATAGAAAATGAATATGCAAAGCTTCTTGATACTAACAGAAGGCAGACATTCAAGACATCCATGAACCAGTTCAAATGGGAACAAGCATGAGGAGGGTAGAGCACATTCATAGAGGGTGAATCAAAGTTGTGGCTAGTCCCAACAAAAACCACCACTAAAGAGTATGGCGCAAAACCCAACAAACCATTATTCATATTCCCTCAAACTAGACCTTCATACCATTCATAGTGACAAACATCAACTTGGCGGGGGGGGAAGCACCACATTTTTTAAGTTCCAACCAAAGATTGAACCCAGGGAGAGGCTTGTTTAGGAACACCAACCTAGAGTCCAAACTACCCTGAACAATGTAAGGCACCCAACCCCCGAAGTACCTTTTTAAGGGATGGGGTATTAATTTTTCTCTTTTTTTCAACCATCTCAAAGCCTCATCTTGAGGCTACCATCATCTTCTGCTCATCAAGAGCCTTCCAACGACTATAACCATGCTCATAATCGAGTTCTGGATCATAAATTATAGTCTCTCCAAAGTTTCTGGACTTTCATTCATTGAGTTCATCTTTAATGCCACGTGGCAACTACGTGGTTCCCCATCACTCGTGCCATCTGACATGGTACTGACGTGACATCTGTCACAAGATGCATCTGACTCTCTTATTCCTTGGTTCAGATACTTGCTTCTTCATCGGAGTCCTCCAGTCGAGGTTAGCATATTTCCCGCACCTAATCCACTTCGATAAACTTTCTCTGACTACACACACCTCGACGAATCTAACCTACAGATCCAATGGCCCTCAGGGTTGGAACATCAACGACTTCGATTACTTCAAGTCACCAACTTGCACGAAGGTTAATGACCCTTCTCCTGCTCTAGCTGCACCTAGCTTATGTGGGGCCCTTGGAAATCTATGGCTGAGATTGAATATGACTTTCTACCTTGGTCACTGCTACCACTGTGTCCCTATCTCTTGACGTGACATGTGGCTCAATATCCACTTGACATATGGATCCATCACGACACACCATGTCACCATAGGGTACAAAGGCTTGCTCGACTAGAGATTGACACTTGTCCATTTTCTATAAATTGATTAAGTTACTTAATCAATATTTTAATCAATATTTTCTTAAAATACCACTCCTCGGTGTTCAATTATTTAATTTTCATTAGGGATAATTAGTCTTCATTAATTAATTACTCCCTTCCCCCCTTCCCTCCCCCCCCCTAAATATATTTTTACTTAGCCTGATATACTGGCGTGGAACAGTTTAGTGCTAATTTAAATATCCAGGTTATAAACACATTGTAATGCAATTCATTAATTATCTCATGATATAATTTAACTAATCATATTATAGCATAATTATATTATATTATAATATAATTAATCAACTATAATACACTTAGGTTTATTACCTTGATTACCATATAATTCACAAGCCGTGGCTTCTTACTTCGCACCAAAATCTTTATATATATATAGTACGTCATGTCGAGCATAGCATGCGGCTTATTAACCTTATGTGATTCGTTGGAGGGAGTGCAACACTAGCAATTAATACTATAAACTTTATATTAGTCAAGCTATCACACTCTTAGTGGTCACTCCTCTCTCGTTACTCCGATGACCAATTACGAAAGAGCAATATTTAATATTATAAAATATATGTGGGACCTTATAGTACACATGCTATCCTACTCCAAAACCTTCGGAGTTTAATCATGCATACTCCTTTCATTTATCCAACAACCAATCATGAAAGAGAAAGGATTAATATTATAAAATGTATTTATTACCTTATAACACTCATGTCATCGCTTTGAAAGCTTCAGACTTCATTCAAGCGTGCCCTTTCCTTCACTCCAATGGCTAGACTAACAAAGTATTGGATTTAACATTTAATTTTTTAATTCTTACAACACTCAAGCCATCGCTCCGACATCTTCGAACTCCATTTATATACTCCCATTTCCAACCTCTGATGGTCAAACTCCGAAAGAGAGGAATTTTTGATAATAATTCATATATATTTACGTTGGAAAGAGAAAGGGAAATTATATTTCCAGAACATAAAATACTGATAAATAAAATGCCTTGTTAATAACTCCTTCATGAGTTTAGGGCGATCATGTGCATAATAAAATATTAAAACTGAGAAATTTGGCATGGTTAAATCCTTGTACCGAAGGGAAAGGAAAAATCGAAGCTACCCCTTTCTCATTCACAAGACTAGAATTCATAGATTTTAATATAATAATTTCCAACCTTATTATTCAAATATTAGGACATTTAAATGGTAAATTTGAGAATTTACCATGAGTTACCATACTTTACCATTCATTCAAATTCGTCCAGAAAACATATAAATACACATTTACATGTATCAATTCATGCAAATTATTTATTTAAATTATTTTTCCAAAATATTACATTTCTTGGAAATAAAATCCAACATGGTAAAACTATGGTTTTACTAGAAATTACTATCCTCCTTCTTTTATGCATTTCTTTGCTATTTGAATGAACAATTACTATTTCCAATTCTTTCCCCTTTGGACATTAATTTACTGTGCTGGTATAAATTCTTTTCTTATCATATACTCATGAAACTTCATTAATCACACTGCATTAAATTTTAAATTTCATTTTTTTTTTTGTAAGTAAGTAATTATATATATAAAGGCCTTCCAAGAACCAAACCAAAAGTACAAAAACTGAAAGTCAACCGGTTGTAATTACTGAACTGCTCCATAAGGAGAAACCAGTTCAGCCAACTGGGCAATTCTAGCACCAGAGTTCTTATCAGTCTTAAAATAAACAGACAACTTAGCTACCAAGGAGGTCACTAGAGTAAGATCTAATAAAAAGAAACAACCCCCTATAGGGGTCAGACAAGTGGCGTATAATCTGGCACATACTCTGGCAGAAGGCCTGGCCACGGCTCCGATACGACAGGTGTCCCGCTGGTTGCCCACTGCATGTCATTGCCCCCAGTGCTCGCGTCCTCGTTAGCAGCCGTCTCAGCACCTGCCGTCGGGGTGTACACCTGCAAACTAATGACAACCTTCTCCTTGACCTCCTGCTGAACCATTCCCTTAGCATCTTCAACATTGCCCGACGGTGTTTGCTCCTACCTATCTGTGGCCATGGGTGCTTTCTTGAACTCCTTCCTAACCGACTCCTCGTTGTCCTCTGTTGCGCCCTGCTGCCTGCAACTCTCGTGATCACTTACAGTGGAAGGTGCTTCGTCTGACGCTGCGGGAGGGGCTTCGTGGTAGGTGGAGAGAAGCTGGAGGAGGATTGAAAGCCTCCCATCCATCTTCTATACTCGAAACTGAAGGTCCTCCACTCCTTAACGGAGTTCGAAGACCAGGTCATACAGGAAGGTGAGGTTTTCTTGTGACAACAAGTTCGCTTCTGGGTTAGTGGACGACGACTTCTTGTTGCGGCCTGGTCGACCATGGGCAGGCAGCCCAGTGGGTGATTTCGTGGAGGCAAAACCCGACGCAGGTGGAGGAGAGGAGTACCTGGAGGTAGAGGGAGCTAGGAGGTGGCGCCAAGAAGGGTTCGGGGTGGTGTCGATGATGGCCAGGCAATTGAAGCTCGGAATAGGTGCGGTGGGGGGAGCATGGATGTCTAGCTCAGGTGGTCGGAACGACGAGGNGAGGATGATGTTGGAGGCGAACTAGGGGGCAAAGCTGAAGCGCGAGGTCGTCGAGGATGCTAGGGAGAACCCCTACGCGGTCTAACTCGCTGGCACGACATGGTGAGGCCTGGTGGATGGGAGTGGTCTGCTGGACCAGGGGTGAGGAGAAGGAGCGACCAGGGTGGTGAAAACACCATGAGCGGACCAGCAGAACCAGACCCAAGATGCAGGGCGAGAACACAAACAACCCGCGTCATTGCACTCTGTGAAAAGGAGGTCGAGGGAGCTCGAGTAAATGCCCCTCCCATCGACGTAATTTCAATTTAATGCATGGGGGCGTCGGCAACAGTAGGCACGAGTCGGGCACATGGCTCAGTGCATTGTTGGCTTCCCCGCGTCTCCTCTGTGCACCAGGTGGCTGGCCCCATCACCCCATCTGGGTGTTTTTCCACTTCCACAACTTTGCGTATGCATTGATGGAGGATAGGGTGATCCAGAGTGAGAGAAGTGTTACAGAGGATTTCCGGTCCATCCCAGTTCACCCTTGTATTAGCCAAGTCGTCCGCCACTTGATTCGCACTCCTTCTGACATGAGCAGGTATGACTACCTGATTGGAGTGCAGTGACTCTGCTATGGTCTTTAGCCCATGCGAGAGTCTCCATCTTGGATAGATTTTGTCCGGATCAGCTCCGTTTAAAAGTCTACCAAAGAGATTGATGATGATTTGGGAATCGCCTTCTATAATGAGCTGAGTGAAGTTGTGATCTTTGGCAAGTTGCAGCCCCCGAGTGAGTGCCCAGAGTTTCACCACATTATTCGTGGTATATCCAAGAGAGCCTGCATTAATAAGAATGATGTGCCCGTGATGATTGCGAAAGACTACTCCATACCCCACAACCCCTGGATTGCCTTTGGAGGCCCCGTCAAAATTGAGTTTGATGAAGTCAACCGACGGAATTGACCAAGAGGAGGGACTGAAGGTGGGGGAAGGGGCAGAGAGGGAGGGGGGGTGAGGGGAGGGGATAGGCAACCAATGTTTCAGGATCAGAATTTCTGAAGGATTGTTGGTCAGGTATGTTTCTGTCCAAGGGTGGAGTTTGAGAGTTTCTAGAATGTTGAGGCGACAGCGAGTCCAACAATGTTGCTAAGGGAGGAAGGCGTTCCTGAAGAGTCTTATGTTTCTTTCCTTCCAAACCTGCCAGAGGATGAAGCCAGGAATCAGTTGCCAGATACGATTCAGGAGGGGAGAGTGAAACACTTGGTCCCTCCAATTAGTAATGGTGTCGACGATGTTGTCTCGAACACACTCTGAGGTGCGCATGACAAGCGCATTTTGGTCCCAGATTTGTGCAGTGTACGGGCAAGAAGTGAGGAGGTGATTCATGGTTTCAGCTGTCTCCCCATAGAGTATGCACATGGAAGGTCCTACAAAGCCTCTTTTGGAGAGATTGTCCCAGGTGAGAATGCTGGAATGGACCACAAGCCAGAGGAAGAGAGTGATTTTGGGCCAATGTCTGAGGTTCCAGATCTTTCGCCAAACAGTCCGTGTAGGTTCCAGGTTCGGTTGGATCTTGATGTGGTAAGCTTCGCTTATGCTATAGGTGCCTCTCGGCCTGTATCCCCATCGGAGGATATCCTCTCCCGTGAGCTTGGGGATTTTTCGTTTGAGCATTTCGGTCTGATAGGGGCCCATATCCACGTGGCCGTCTAGGTTCATGCTTTGCCTGTCAAGATGCCAATGCCACCAAGTGTTATCTTGTGGGTCATCCCTCCAGTAATCCGCCACTGTTGTCAGGCCCGCTTACGTGGCTGGAGCGTTGATGTGCTTGACCCAATCCTCATGGTCCAGAGTGGGCCATTGTTGCCAGGAATATTTCCAAAATAAGGCTATTTTCCCGTTCCTAATTTCCCAGAAGGCATGCTGGGTGATGAGCTGTCTATTCTGCTTAGACGCTGCCCAGATTAAAGACCCAGGTGTGTCACCATTCCAACGTATGAGGTTTTTTTCTCCTACCTCGGGTACATATTTCTTCCTCCATAAGCGTGCCCAGAGGTCCTTAGGTTTCTTAAGCCATCTCCACCAGATTTTGGCGCTGAGGACTTTGTTCATGAGGGCAGGATCTCGTAGGCCAAGCCCTCCTTGCTCTTTGGGCTGGCAAAGTTTTTCCCAGCTGACAAGCACTATTTTCTTCCCTGTGTTGAGATCTTGCCACAGGAAGTTCCTCTGCAAGCTTTTAATAGTTGATAGAACAAAGTTGGGAGCCGCAAGCACCGAGAAGAGATAGGTGGGAAGGGCCTGGAGAACAACGCGGAGGAGAGTGAGATGGCTTGGAAAGTTGAGAACTCTAAGGGTCCAGGAAGAGAGCTTCTTAGTAAAAGAAGAGAGAAAATGCTCCCAAGAGGAGTTCCGAAGGGCGTTGTCGATCAAAGGGATGCCAAGGTATTTGGACGGAAGGGAGCTTCTTTGGAAACCTAAGAGATCAGAGATATGGCGTTGGACAGGAGGGGGTGTATTAAAGAAGAAGATAAGGGAATTGTCTTTGTTGCAGTCTAGACCTGAGGCTTCAGACAAGGTCTGGAGGATCTGGAGAATGGAGTTTGCTTCCTTGACCGTTGGGGTTCCCATCAGGAGCGTGTCCTCCACAAATTGACTATGTGAAATAGGAGGTGAGATGCCATGCAACGGTAGGCCTACCAGAGTGTCATTTGCAACTGCCGCTTGAATGCTTCGACTGAGACCTTCTGCCATGATAATGAAAAGGAAGGGGGAGAGGGGGTATCCCTGTCTAATTCCTCATGAAGGGGTGAAGGGACGAGAGGGGACGCCATTAACAAGGATAGAGAAGAAAGCAGTAGAGGTGAGGTTCAAGATCCAAGTCACCCAAAGTTTGTCAAAGCTAAAGGCGAGGAGCAATTCCCTCATGTAGTCCCATCTTATCTTATCAAAGGCCTTAGAGACATCTAATTTAAGGAGCATACCTGGCAGTTTAGTTTTCTGCAGAGAGTGAATCACCTCATGAGACAGAATAACGCTGTCCAAGATTTGTCTGCCCTCTATGTAACCAGATTGTTCTGGGGAGATGATGGTAGGCAGAATGGGTTTGAGTCTGTGGGCTATCACCTTTGTTAGAAGTTTATAAATGACGTTGCAAAGGGAAATGGGTCTGAACTACTTGGGGTGGTGAGACTGCCCCTCTTTGGGTATGAGAGTGAGGAATGTAGCGTTAAGAGCTTGAAGGACCTGTCCAGTGGCGTGGGAGTCCTCAATAATCTCCCAGACCTCTACTCTGATCATCGACCAACAGTGGTGGAAAAAATCGCTGGTAAATCCGTCTGGGTCGGGTGCTTTGCCTTTTGGAGTGTGTTGCAGCGCCTGATCCACCTCCTCGATTGTGATGGGCTGAAGTAGAGCCAAGTTTTTCTCTCTGGTGACGAGGGCATGCACATGTTGCGTAATTTTGGCTATGGCTTCCGATCTGTTCGGAGAGGGCTCCGTGAGGAGGTTTTTATAATAATCAGTCAGAGTTGCTGCCATGTCTTCGTGGGAGAGAATGTGCTCCCCGGTATTGGAAGTTAAGTGCATGATTCTATTGGAGTGGTGGCGTTGCATGACAGATCTGTGGAAGAACTTAGTGTTGCGATCCCCCTCCTTGATCCACTGGATGCGTGATTTCTACTTCCATAGAATCTCTTCCTGTGCTTTTCTGGCTTCCAATTGTTGTGCAGTTGTTGCTTCCTGGACTTTCAACTCGTCCGTTAAGCCTTGCAGACGGATCTGGGTTTGAATCATCTCCATTTTCTCTGACAGCTGCCTTTGGGAGTCGAAGATGTTGCCAAAGGTGTGCTTATTCCAGGTCTTAATGAGTTGTTTAAGGTTTTTTAACTTTTGCTGAAATCTGAACATCTTGGAGCCATGTGTGACCTCTGCCTGTCTCCACCAGCCTTGGATCTTAGCTGAATGGGCCAGTGGTCCGAGCCATGAATATTTAAAATACTTGCCTCCATGGCTGTTCCCTCTAGCATAAGGGAATTAGAGATTAGAAAGCGATCAAGTTTGCAAGCAATTTGGTGTGATCCAGTTCTTCTATTTGTCCAGGTGAAGGTGCCATTGATAGCTTCCAGATCAATCAAGTTGAGTTTATCTATGAGGCTGTTGAAGTTGTTAATGTCTTGATCCAGGCACCGTGAGCCCCCTTTTTTCTCTTCCAGGTTTCGAATGAGGTTGTAATCTCCCCCTATGGTCTAGCGATTGTGTCTAGTCAGGTTGGAGAGGTATTCCAGGCTTCTGAGGAAGGCTTGTTTGTCCCTTGGATTGGCTGGGCCGTATACATTGGTTAGGTGGCCAGGTTTATTGGATCCTATAAGCTTGTAGTCTTCTTTAATAGACCATTTAGTGGTAATAAAATTCTCTAGCAACACTGTGGCTGGGTTCCAAATAACCGCTAGTCCTCCAGCTGTGCCTGTAGCGGCTGTTGACATTGCTTCCCCTTGCTTCCAACAGTAGGGGAGAAGCTTATCAATGTCTTCAGTTGAGCATTTTGTTTCCTGAAGTAATAATATATCCGGTTTCTCTGCAAAGATCAGATTCCGTAGCAATTTTTTCTTGCTACGTCTATTGAGGCCCCTAATATTCCAAGAGATAATCTTCATGATGATGGGGGGGTGGGGAGGGGAGGAAAACTGTCTGAGATTAGGTGGATTTGCCCTGAGTTGACCATAAAATGTCCTATTTCCTGTATGAGTTTGTTTGTAGACTTCTGGCCTCTTTTCTTGTCGTCTTTCTGGTTTTTTCTCTGGTTCTTTGATTGACTGCTCTGTATCCCTAAGCCCTTATTGGATCGTGCTGAGGAACTAGCGGAGGAATTGAGAAAAACCTTATGTACTTTCCGTAATTGGTCCCGGGGTATAGTATACAATTTTTGTTGTTTGTAGGCATGTTCAAGGTGTTCTAGGTCCACCTAGGCCAGGTCTTGCTCTTCGGTTTCCATATCGGCGTCCCCATCCTCAATTTCCAAGAGATCTTGCGGATCCCCTGCTGTGGTTTGTGGGGGCTGATCGACTTCCTTTCCCTGTGATGGTCGATCTTCTTCCTATCCCTCAGAATGGAAGGGGTTATCCGCAGGAAGCTCCTTGGGAGTTATTTTGGTTGAAGGGTCCTCGGGTTGATCTTGTAAAATTGCAAATTTGTTACTAGTAGATGGATCTTTACTTACTTGATTTTGCTTCCTCCGCCTGGCTTGTCTTCTTTTCCCTCCTGGTTGAACGAAGTCGTCCTTTTCTTTTCTGTCTTCTGGGTTCCCTTCTTTGTGAGTTGCATTGAGGAGGCATTCTCTGAACAGATGCCCATGTTCATGGCATTTCTGGCACCGAAAAGGAATGTGTTCGTAGTCAATGGTTTGGATCCAGTCTTCATTTTGGTACTCAAGGATGATGGTTCCCAGCAGTGGTTTTGCTATATTCAAGTATACACAGATGCGCGCATACGAGGTGTATCGCCTCTGTTTGGTAGCTTCTGAAGACTTTACATATATTCCAACAGTGTTGCCTATACCAGCCAAGACCTCTTCCAGCCAAAACTCTTGGGGGAGAGAGTACAGGCAGATCCACACTGGAGCGTGGGCAAAATCTTCTTTTTCAGGGCTGAACTTCTCGGTCCAGAATCTTAAAAAGAGTTCGGCTGAGTTAAAAAAGTACGGTCCCCCATCAAAGATGCGAGTGCGGTCCTCGAGATTATGCAGTATGATTGTGAAAAAGCCCTTTGAGCCCAGCTATAATTCATAGTTCCCTTTTGGTTTCCACCAGTACTGTATCCATTTGATTAGATCCCTTTCTGACAGCCATAACCCTAGGAATTTTCCTACGAGGACATGGTCTCTCATATACTATTTTTTCTCCTCTATCCTCGGAGAATTGACTGTGTACTTCGGGGCTTGCAGTGCTTGAGGAATGCATTTTCCAGGGAGCAAAGGTGTCGGCGCTGTAGCAGGGGCAACTGTGTTTTCCGGGTCGATGTCCATCTCTCGATCTTTGAAGGTGCCTTCCGTGATAAGTGTGGCTTGCAGGTCCCGCGGCGGTTCAAAGGGCGACCGCTTAAACCCCTCGCCGATGCTTCCATTCGCAGTAGCTTGACTGTAGGAGGTGCCATTTCGCCCCCCTTCCTTCTGAATCATGGCCCCAGCGGGGCTGGGAGTGTAGCAGTTCAGCTTAGAATCCGAAACCCTAATCTGGATAGCAGAGCTCGCGCGACATGTTCATACTTTTGAGAACCGATCTTCTTTAATTTTAAATTTCATTTTATTTCCAATTAAGAACTTAAATTTGCATTTCTCATTCTTTTCTTATTATTTATTTTAAAATACTTTGCCTCTCTTTAACATTTGGCTTATTCTCTTAATGCCAAACGAGGGTCTGAACTTCCTTCAAATTATGGGTTTAGTTGCACGACCTTCAAGTTTCTAACATAAATTGCATTTTATTAATTACTAAGATGCTCTATGAGGACTTTGATGGCTTGACATTACTAATGCTTGGGAATTTGTCCACATAAATTACTATCAATGGCCAACCAACACTCTGCTCATACTTTAAGTGACAAACATTTACCAACAACCTCCCTTTCCAAACAAAGACAGGTAGAAAACCAACAACATAATGTGTTTTCCCAGATCTTATTTCAAATTCACTGTCATCCAAATAATTAGAGTGACATTTCCACTATTTGAATAAGATGATAAACTTTTCAAATAAGTAGTACATGAATTCCATAATATTTATAAACTTTTCATGGCATTACAAGGCACAAAAAACACTTATCTGAAATTTAGAGATTGCTGACAACTGTTGAAGGGTGTGCCACTTTCCACCCAAGCATAGGCACAAGTGCTCATGATGTTTTCACAACTAGCCACCCCCTAGCCAGAGTATGATGTCATGAGAGGAATTTCTTTTACTCAGCACATGAGAAAAAATGAAGGCCACTCTCCTTCACCTACAAGAACTCAACAAGCCAAGTCTTCAATCCACCAAGCAAGGGGATTTCTCTTTGCACAAAGAGCTACACCAACTGTCATACACAACACATGGGAGGCCTTTCTCTGCCAAACAGTCCCTCAGTTCCCTCCCTTCTTAGTTCCTTCATGATTGCTCAGCCAATCATTAAAATTTCGTAACCCCGCTTATCAACTTGTTTTGAAGACAGTTGTCAATGATTCATGCACCCAAAAAACACATTTCTTCACTTCTCTCCGTTATGCTAAGAACCAAAAGAGTTCTCACACTCCTATTGATATGAAAATCCTTAGATGCTAAATTATTTTTTAAACACACATGTTAACATCTAACCTGATTCAAAATATTTCTGGATCGTATTGACAGTTTTGCATAACACTTGTGAATCTTTTACTTATCCAAAAATTCATGAAATGATGAATAATTTGAAAAATAATGAGAGATAACACAACATAAAATAAAAGAGATAACAAGACATGATTTGATGATGGAGTTCACCTCTCCTAGGCTATATCTTTGAGTCTCCTTCAACAGTGAGACTGCTCTTCCTTAATCTCAATTGTTAAAAATTATAATGAAAAATGGACTTATGAAATCCAATCTTGAAGTCACTCTTCAATTTTGCTTCTCTAACCCAAAAACAAATGTTACCATTGATTTACTCTCGAAATTATGAGAAAAATGAGTATAAACTTGACTATATTCTGAACTGACTCAAAATGACTCCCTTCTTCATGCAAAACAATGTGCTCAAATTCTCATACAAGAAAATATGAACTAAGATTTTCATAGACAATTTATTAGCACAAAAAAACATCTTCATCATGCTCCTTCGAAAAACTAATACAAACGAGTATAAAGATGACTATATTTGGACATGGTGCTCAATGGCATGCAAAACAATGCAACACCACAACTAGGCACCTCTTGTCATGCAAATCGAGACAATGTACTATATTTGTCATACCATCATGTACCTTGCACTCTATCTCTATTTGTGTGTGTGTGTGTGTGTATTT
Organism: Picea sitchensis; assembly: GCA_010110895.2. NCBI lineage: Eukaryota > Viridiplantae > Streptophyta > Pinopsida > Pinales > Pinaceae > Picea > Picea sitchensis. Next base: position 18,146 of record SNQJ01S0062668.1, read on the forward strand.
TGCCTCAAAATCCATGCCCTTTAAATAGCATATGTCGACCAAACCATGGCCTGACCTTCCTGCTGACGTTGATATCAAATTAACTATATTTCCATTGGAATATCGTAACAAAAGGCACCTTTGGCGTGTTGGTTAAAGTTCCGACATATGTGGGAGGAGGTCATGGGTTCAAACCCGCAGACCTCTCCTCCTTTGGCACACAATTTTAAATATATATATATATATATATATATGGTGGCAATATAAAGTTGTTAGCCCCCCACACAGACCTTGGGGTATGGTTACATTGGATTCCATAAACCATGGGCCGAGGGCTAAGCCCTCAACCTTTTCCCCGATGATTATACCTTTAACCAAACTTAAATAATATTTAAACCATATGACTATTAAGTGATAACCGTGTGGTATATTGGTGAGGTCATTGGACTTGCATGTGTGAGGTTGTTGGACTTGCATGCATGAGGTTGGGGGTTCGACTCCGGTTGACCCATAAATTTTTGGTAAACCTTAACCATTGAAAAGGAAAATGGGAGACTTTCATGTGGTTTCCTTTCATTGGTCCACCTATGCGTGTACGATCAGGCCACATGTCGAAGCCTAGTTGGACCATGTAATCTTCCCAATCGAATGTACAACTTTCCATCTTAGCCTGCTACTTGCCATTTGTCACCCTGTGGTACTACCACATCAGTGTTGTATGATATGTATGGATGTGCCACGTGTCACCCTTCTAGTGGTGCCACGTGTCACCTATTTTTGATGTGTTGACCTTGTTTGATCAAAACCTTGAAGAGTCATAACTTTCTCATGCGACGTCCATTTGAGGCAATTCTTGCATTGTTGGAAAGCTCTCATCGAGCTCTATGAAATGAAGTTGTTTTCAAGATAATTTGAGATGATCGTTTTTTTTTATCATTTTTGGATCCTCTTGGATCTCTTTGAATGTTTCACATCCTCCTGGATCAAACCTTTCCACTGAAGAACTTTTGGTCCTCCAAAAGTATACATATTTCAACAACTTAGTGATGATAACTCTTTCTCACTCTTCCACTTTGCTGAATTGATTTTCATGGTTTATTCAACAACTTAGTGATGATATGGCTTCCTCACTCTTCCACCTTGCTAAATTTTTTTCTGATTTCCATCTTGGTTTTGATCTTCTAGATCTTCATCTTGGATATGGATTTGATCTCCTTCTCGAAATTCTAAAATCTCAAGGAATACCAATCTAGATCATTGTAATTTTGTTTGCTTCTCTGGAACATGGCTCTCACTCTGGCTCCTAGAAGTAGCTCTAACTCTGGCTCTTTGCTCATGGTTACTGGTGCTAGTTTAGATCTAACTCTATTCTTGGCTCATTGATTCCTTCATAAAAAAAATATTCTTATCGACTTTCTGCTCTAAAATATCCATATCTGAATCTTGACTCAACACCCACTCCCATCTCCTTCTCTACTGAAGATACTCCATCTCGACAATCATGAAACCAAGTTAAATGCATATCTATGCCTCACCCTTCTGTATTAGTTGTTCCTGTACTACTGATGTATCTGTAGGAGTCTCTGAATGAATTTCCTGTTAATTTTCTCTCTCTTGCCTTGAAAGAAAACCTAAACATGTTTTCCACAAACATCTGTACCGCTTGACTTGCTTCTTCTCAAGGTATACATCTACATGAACATGACATAACATATTGAAGATGTTCATAGCAAAATAATACATCTTTACAAGTATTTTACCTTTCATCTTCACATGAAGAAGACTACTTCTTTACCAACTCTAGGAAGACATTGCATAACTATGATGCTCTTCCCACTCTCAATCTACATGTTCCAACTGCCTGCATTCTTATGTTCCTTCACCTTTGGTACTTTAGAATAAGAATGATATTACATAGACAATTCGATCCATGTGCAGTTCTTTAGCTGATAATAAGACAATATAATAACAATTGTCTACACTGCCGTCAAAGGACTTTAGAAATCCCTACAAGATTCCTCTCACTCTCAAATTTCACCAAGAGTGGTTAATAAAGACCAAGGATTTATAAATCCCTACAAGATTTCTCTCACTCTTGAATTTATCTAAGGAGTGGCTAACACACCCTCTATTACAACAATGAAAATAGACTGTTAGAAGGCATTTACATATGCATACTAACATTATTATTTTACAAATATACATATTTTACAAATTATTTCCAAAATGGAATCTTTTCTGATACCTATCCAGGGATGAAGATAAGAAACTTATTCATGGACTCATTCTTCCAGTAATACTGGAAGGAGTCTCACAACTTCCTATCTTCGACAATGCCTATGACAATGAATTTCAATCTGACATTGAATATGACACTGAATCTGATGCCGAATCCAAATAGCCACTGGATCCAATTACAGGTCGTCCAAGCAACCTATATAGTCTCTCCTTATGAAAACCAATCACCACCATTGTTTCTTGAGTAGATTTCTCCAAATACACTATTACTTGTCGACCCTGGAACACAATTGTATATTCTTCATCTCCGAAAGATGAAATTGAGAGTAATTTTAATTTCAAATCTGGAACATATAACATATGTTCTATTCCCCAAAATCCTCCTGACTCGATCTAGAATATTACATATCCAAACCCTCTTACTCCTTGTATTGTGTTAGTTCTAGATCCTACATAAATATCTTTTTCGATTTCCGAGAAAGTAAGGAATATTGATCTCATTCCTGTCATGTGGAAATATGAGCCACTGTCCATGAAACATACCTCTATGTCTTCATACATTACATTGTTAAGACCAACCATTAAGAAGAATTCTCTCTCAAATCTCTTAACAAGATTATCAACTTCTGTTGAGGTTGCTACCTATCTTCTTGTAAGTGCCTATGCATCTTCTTGGTTTGGATTTTAATATAAGTGTGGATAAATTACCCAACACTTCTTTATCTGATGTCCACATTTACCACAATAAGAGTATAATTTCTTGTTCCTGTCTCTGAACCATAATCCTTTCTTTCCACTTTCCCTATTCTTTCTTGGAAAATGACCTTTACCTCTAGCCTTTTTCTTGGATGGCTTCCTTTGCAAGGATTGTATTCTCTGACATTTCGTCATATTATGGTTATTAGTTCTACAATAAACACATGGATGTGTAGACCATAAATTCATACCCGTCTTATGTAATGTCCCCACTTTGGGACATCATCACAGTACAAAGGTTTATGATGACCAGAGCAGCTAGATGGGTGTTATAGTGAGTACAGGGGTTATTGAGAGGCATTGCGGGGTCCAACTCACATTTCTCATCATATTCCATCATTATGAGCCATTCCACATAGGTTGGCTTTGGTTTTGTTGCATTCCGACGATTCCCATGATTTTGACTATTTTGAGCTATAAGTCAATTGAATTCACTGAAGAGGTCATTTTGGGCACATTACTTGGAGAAACCTCTCAGTGTAATAGCTCATTGGAATTGGGAGAAGAAACACTACAGGATGGGATGGTGAGAAGTGACTTTCAGTGGCCAGGGAAGCCACAAGGAGAGATAATGTGTTTTTCAGAGGAAAAAAGGTAATTAATTAATTAAAGTGATTTAATTAATTAATTAAATATTAATAAAATTAAAGTCACTTTGGAGGGACAAGGAGAGCAAAAATTATAAAGGAAAGGCAAGGGCCTCTTCTCATTCATTCATGTATGATCTTATTTTGATATCTGGCTTCTAGCTAGTGAGCCCAACATTGGGGGTTTTG
>SNQJ01S0062668.1:57333-71577 GCA_010110895.2 Picea sitchensis
GGCCATAACTCTCTAACCGTGAGGAGTTATGTGACGTTCCACATACCACCAGAAATGGCATGATAAGAAATATCCATATATGATAGTTTCACTGAAAAATTCAATGACCTTCATCTTATTATTCCACAAATAATCACGGGTTCTCTAACCATACTTCTAGGATAACTCAATCCGCAAAGCGTCTTCCCGTGAGGGATTTCACCATAATGGGACCACTTTGGATTTCATCCATCTGTACTTATTATCAACCATGACAAGACAATAATGAGTAATATTTACATCAAAAAAACTTGGGTCCATTACCCAAACCTTTGTGCTACCGGGCTTTCTTCAAGGTTTGACATCAATGACAACCAACCTTAATCAACACCAACTTCCCTATTGAAATTATATTTTTCCTTAGATATGGAACATGTATTACCTATTTCAACAACCATTGGCTTCCATTCCTTTTCTTTATTTTTACCTTTCCCATTCCAAGAATTTTGCATGGTGCATCATCACCCAAATGAAGTTGTCCAAAATCACCTTGAACATAATCTAGAAAATGTTTCCTATGGAGTGTGGCATGAAATGAGGCCCCTGAATCTACTACCCAAGACTCATAAATATTATCAATATAAATAATCAAAGCATCTTGTAACACATCACCTGTTACATTTGCTTCCTGATTTTTATCCTGTTTTCCATCTCTTTGTTTCTTTGGAGATCTGCAGTCTTTCTTCAGGTGTCTTTTCTTCGGACAATTCTATCATTCTGTCTTTCCCATAATTCCCATGGTTCCCTGATCCCCTTCCTCTATCATTTTGTCTTCCCCTGTTCTCCATGTTTGACACATTACATGATGTCTCACATGTGCTTTTCGTCGCATTTCCTCACCAAGGATAACACCAACAACATCGTCAAATTTTAAAGTGTTTGAACCATAGACAGAGTTACTTACAACCATGACCAAGTCGTTCTAGATTTCTGGAAATGAACACAGGATTAAAATAGCTCCGACCTCATCATCAAAGTCCACTTTTACAGAGCTTAGATGATTAGTAATATTAAATTCATTTAAATGATCTGCAACAAACCCACCTTCTGACATCTTCATATTAAATAATCTCTTCATTAGAAATACCTTATTGGACACCGAGGGTTTTTCATACAGTTTATCTAATGCATCCATCAACTCCTTCATTGTATTTTCTTTCGAAATATCGAAAGTCATCGACGCTACCAGTCTCAGACGTATTGTTCCTAGTGCCTTTCTGTCAAGAACCTCCCATTCTTTGTCCTTCATGGCCATCAAATTATTTTCTATTACTCCCAATGGTAGGAATAGATACTTCTGATATAAATAATCTTCCATCTGCATCTTCCATAATTGGTTGTTTTGGTTGTTAAATTTCTCGACCCTAAAATTTCCATCTTCTTCCATTGCTCCCACTCAAACTAGGAACCCTCTTTTCCTGTGAGTTACCTTTTTCTATGATACCAGTTGTTAGAAAAATAGGATCATGCAACAATAAAATAATACAAATGTGGAAATAAAACACAAAATATACACAATACAATAGAGACACAATTATATGTGGTTCACACAGTGTGGGCTACGTCCACCAGAGAAATTTCCAGGTCCTTCCTTTATTATTATCCATCAAATGAAGGGATACAACCTACAACACACCTTCTATGTCTTCCTCTTCTTTCTCTCACAGTCTCCTCTCTTAGAATATAATATTCGCAATGATCCACAACCGCAATACAATTCCCTCATAAAAGAGGGTTTCCTTCTAGGGAAAAAAACCCTAACATAACTTCTACCATCAGATCTCTGACCTTATAACGAATGGTCCAGATTTACTATGAAATTATAATATACATTTACAAGGCAATTTTTCCTTCAAGGGATTCTCCCTCGAATCCCCCAGCTGGGGGGATGAGCCCCCGGAGCCTGGAGCCCATGTGGAGGGATGCATAGTCTTCCGGGGTGTACAATCTTCATGGGGTACAAACACGACTGAAAACAAAGACCTCTAAATTAGGAAGATAATTAGGCTCCACAACCAACAACCATACATATATGGATACCTTCCACCTTTGGATGTCAATCTGACCCATTGGTCATCTAGAAATTCCTTCATACTTCCTTTACCATATTCGGGATCAACATTTCATTAACCATTCTACCTTATCCTCATAAGTTAACATGCAATCAATATCATCAAAATTTTAGTTATGTTGCTATAATCAGATCATGACTAACCATATGATCTATGACATCAACATATTTTACATCCAATCTATATGCATGTTATATGCATGCTCAATCTTTGCCATATGCATTCCAACATATCCTCGTGTACCAAGCATTTCACCCATTCCTACAATGCAGACGTATTCCAACTATTTTCCATTTTGCAGTCACTTGCATATGAAATATTTTAGGTGAATAAGTATATACACTCTCTTTAGTACAATCATGAGCTCATAAGATGGCTCATGCGCTCATATCATTTGCTTCCTTAACGAGCACTAACCACAGTCCAAGGAACTTCCTTTTATTTTTTCCTATCGATATTTTTCTAGTAACAAGTTTTACTCATCATGAGTAAAGTAAACTCACCTTACACATTTTCCACTAATCCTCCAATCACGAGGAACTATACATACATGGTTTTCCCTTTTTTTGAAGAAATAATTTATTATTTTCGAGGGTTCTATCACTCCTTATTCAATTACTTTAACCATAAAGAATTTTTCGTAAGAGTTTTAACCCTCATATAAAAAACCATCATAAATGCCAGAGACTTCAACTGCCCATGCTTAGAGGAAACATTACAATCACTAGTTCAGCCATCTCTTGGGCTTAAACAACCCTTAACATGACTTTGCCATTTTTAGACATTCACATTTAGGTTCAACCATTATTGCTTATCAACATATTCCCACTCCTGTAGGAGTAGCTATCATAAAGCAACAATATGCTCCTTATGCTGCAAATCAACATGTAACTTTTCTACTACAAGAAATTTCAAAATGAAATTTCAATCACCGGGTTTGTGCAAATAATAGATAAATGTTTTCCAATGCAGAGGAACTATTTATAAAATTCTTGTCTTGGCCTTGTTATACCAGTCCTGGGAATGATTTCTGGCCCATCTAGGACTATTGTTGTTTCTTTCTATGATACCACTCTGTAAGACACCCAACCCCCTAAGTACCTTTTTAAGGTATGGGGTACTAAATTTTCACTTTTCCTCAACCATATCAATGCCTCATTTTGAGTCTACAGTCATCTTCTGCTCGTCAAGAGATTTCCAATGACTATAACCATGCTTAGAACTGAGCTATGGATCAAAAGTTACAATATCTTCAGAGTTTCTAGAATTTCATTCATTGAGTTCATCTTTAGTGCCATGTGGAAACTATGTGGTTCCTCGTCACTCATGCCATCTGACATGGTACTGATGTGGCATATTACACCTGACCCATCTGACTCTCCTGTCCTCTGGTTTGGAGACTTGCTTCTTCACTGGAGTCCTCCCATCGGGGTTAGCATATTTCCCACACCTAATCCACTCCGATAGACTTTCTCTGACTACACACATCCTGACGGATCTAACCTACAGATCCAACGACCCTTGGGGTTGGAACTTCAACAACTCTAATTACTTCAGAGTCACCAACTTGCATGATAGTTAATGATCCTTCTCCTACTCCAGTTGCACCTAGCTTATGTGGGGCCCTTGGAAATCTACTATTGAGATTGAATCTCGCTTTCCACCTTGGTCACTACTACCACTATGTACCTGTCTCCTAACATGACACATGGCTCAATATCCATTTAACATGTGAACCCATCGCGAAATGCCACATCACCATAGGGTACAAAGTCTCGCTCGACCAAAGATTAACACTTGTCCATTTTCTATAAACCAATTAAGTTACCTAATCAATATTTTCTTAAAATACCACTCCTTAGTATTCAATTATTTAATACTCAATAGGGATAATTAGTCTTCATTAATTAATTACCCCCCTTTAAATATATTTTTACTTAGCCTAATATACTGGAATGAAAATTGATGAGGACTTACTTTCTCTCCATTTCCTTGGGAATGGTTTAGTGCTAATTTAAATATCTAGGTTATAAACACATTATAATGCAATTAATTAATTATCTTCTAATTTAAATATCTAGGTTATAAACACATTATAATGAAATTAATTAATTATCTCATGATATATATATATATATATATATATCTGGCGGAATCAACAACTGGGCCGGTCTTGTACTCGCGTGACATGGGGTCGATTTCGACAGCTACCAGTATAACCTCCAGGTGCCATACATATGCCCCTTCCACATGCATGAGTAAATTGGGGGGATTTCAACTCAGAACCTCATCGAACATAACACTTCATATCATGACACTTTCCAATTGAGCTGCCCCCCGGGGGATCTCCCATGATATAATTTAATTAATCATCTTAAAACATAATTATATTATAATATAATACAATTAATTAACTATAGTACACTTAAGTTTATAACCTTGATTAACATATAATTCACAAGCCCTTGCTTCTTACTTTGCGCTAAAATCTTCATGTGTGTGTATATATATATATATTAACCTAGTATGTCATGTCAGGGTTTCGAGCTCCGAGAGTACGATACAACTTATTAACCGTACATGGTTCATTGGAGGGAGTGTAGCACTAGCAATTAATATTAAATTATATATATATATATATATATATATACCACTCAGGCTATTTCACTCCAAGCGTTCACTCCTCTCTTGTTACTTCGATGGCCAATTACAAAAGAGAAATATTTAATATTATAAAATATATGTGGGACCTTATAGTACCCAGGCTATCGTACTCCAAAACCTTCGAAGTTTAATCATATGTGCTCCTTTCGTTTGTTCGACAACCAATCATGAAAGAGCAATTGTTAATATTATAAATGTATATATTGCCTTATAACACTCATTCCATCGCTATGAAATCTTCAGACTTCATTCAAATGTGCCCTTTCCTTCACTCCAATGGCTAGACTCCGAAAGGATTGGATTTAACATTTAATTTTTTAATTCTTACAACACTCAAGCCATCACTCCCACAACTTTTGACTCCATTTATGTACTCCCATTTCCAACCTCCGACGGTCAAACTCTGAAAGAGAGGGATTTTTGATAATAATTAGTATATATTTATGTTGGAAAGAGAAATGGAAATTATGTTTCCAGAACTTAAAATACTGATAAATAAATTCCTTGTTGATAACTCCTTCAGGAGTTTAGGGCGATCATGTACAGAGCAGAAATTTAAAATTGGGAAATTCGGCATGGTTAAATCCTTGTACCGAAGGGAAAGGAAAAATCCAAGCTACCCCTTTCTCATGCACAAGATTGGAATTCACCAATTTTAATATAATAATTTTCAACCTTATTGTTCAAATATTAGGACATTTAAATGGTAAATTTGGGAATTTACCAGTAGTTTTCAGACTTTACCATTCATTCAATTTTTTCTAGAAAAAATATAAATACACATTCATATGTATCAATTCATGTAAATTATTTATTTAAATTCTTTTTCCAGAATATTACATTTCTTGGAAATTAAATCCACCATGGTAAAATTATAGTTTTACTAGAAATTACTATCCTCCTTCTTTTATGCATTTCTTTCTATTTTGAGGGAATAATTACTATTTCCAATTCTTTCCCCTTTGGACATTAATTTCATGTGTAATTCCTAGTATAAATTCCTTTCTTACCATATACTCATGAAACTTCATTAATCACAATGTGTTAAATTATAAATTTCATTTTATTTCCACTTAAAAACTTAAATTTACATTTCTCATTCTTTTCTTATTATTTATTTTAAAATACTTTGCCTCTCTTTAAAATTTGAATTATTCTCTTAATTCCAAACAAGGGTCTGAACTTCTGTCAAATGACGAGTCTAGTAGATTTTCGAGGCCAACAGAGAGGCCAAAGTCAGTTGTTCGACCTTCAAGTTTCTAACAAAAATTTCATTTTCCTAATTACCAAGCTACTATATGAGGACTTTAGTGGCTTGACCTTACTAATACTTGAGGATTTGTGCACATAAATCACTATCAGTGGTCATACAACACTCTGCTCATACTTTGAGTGACAAACATTTACTAACAACCTCCTTTTCCAAACAAAGACGGGCAGAAAACCAACAATATAATGTGTTTTCACAGATCTTATTTCAAATTCATAGTGATCCAGATAATTAGAGTGAAATTTCCACTATTTGAATAAGATGACCAACTATTCAAATAAGTAGTACATGAATTCCATAATATTTAATAAACTTGTCATGGCATTACAAGGCACAAAAAACACTTATCTGAAATTTATAAATTGTTGGTGACTGTTGAAGGGTGTGCCACTTTACACCTAACCATAAGCATGAATTCTCCTAATGTTTTTCAGATCTGTCCACCCCCTAGCCAGAGTATGATTCCATGAGAGGAATTTCCTTTACTCATCACATGAGAAAAGATGAAGGCCACTCTCCTTCACCTACAGGAACTCAATAAGCCAAGTCTTTAATCGACCAAGCAAGGGATATGCTCTTTCCATAAAGAGCTACAAAAAATGTCATACACACCACATGGGAGGCCTCTCATTACCCAACAGTTCCTCAGTTCCCTCCCTTCTTAGTTCCTTCATGATTTATCAACCTAATTTGAAGACAGTTTCCAATGATTCATGCACCCATAAAACACATTTCTTCACTTCTCTCTATTATGCTAAGAACTAAGAGAGTTCTCACACTCCTCTCCACTCAGATTTTGGTCCCCAGACTCAACCGTGTGCATCCTCTCCTCTCTGCCCATGATTTTCCTCTTTTTCTTGCCTTCTACAACAAGATTTTGTGGGTCAAATCCCCCAATTCGTGGGTCATATCAAAATATTCCAAATGGGTGCTATGCCCATTCTGTCATTGATTTCTGAGGAGGACCAACCAACCACTAGCTTGACTGGTAATTAAATTTTTCTGGGGAAGAGGACAGTTTTGGGTTTTGAACCTTTGTAATTCAGCAGAGTACTTCCTGGCATGGGTCTTCTCAACCATTCATGGTTCCCCTCACCATTCCCTCTCATGACATCATAATATGTATATGCAACAACTTAAACAATTAATCAACCATTTTCATTTTATTGACTAACAAAAATATTCACCTTACCTTCTTTAGCAAAGGTTCAACATTTCCCAAAATACACACATAACAAATCTTTCCATAGTATTTTAGCAGTAATATAATTATATTTACAAGTTAGGGGAAACAAGGGTATTACAAATAGAGGAAAATCCATAAACTAGAGATGATGCTAAAGAGATTATAATCGATATTTTATGCCATACATACCATAACTGAAGGATAGAACCTGAACTGAAGATTGTAGACATACCATGTTGAGTGTGTGCAGAGGATCTTTCTCACCACCACCCTTTGAATAGTAATCCATTTAGCATCGTGGACGCACAAAAACCGTCTCTTGGGAAAGCTCATTTATATAGAAACCAAAGAATCCGCCATCGCTTCGTTATAAGGAATTTCACACAAGATTGGAATTATGAATCCATAAATTCAAATGAGTGATCTATATGAGGGGAAACCTATAAAATGTGTGATAGAATGCACCAACTTCCAACCATTACAAAAAAAATTGAAACATAACCCATATTTAAGGTAGATGAAGAAACCCCAATACCCCATTCATATTCAAGACACCTTCACTGACATTCGAACCTTGCTTGGCACACATGTATGCAACGGAATTATGCATACGCAAAATGTGGAAGACATTGAATTCAAACTCCTCAAGAATCATAACTTAGAGAGATAAAACTCTAGGAAGGGATTTAGTTTCAAGGTCAGATCGATTTATAATAGAACGTATCACTAACATTGAATCCCCCAAAATGATGAGCTTCTAGATACCATTTTCATTATCAAGCTTAAGAATTTTCCATAGAGTGTAAGCCTTGGAAGGATTATTAGTTACATTTCTTAATCCCCGCCATAATTGAATCAATATGTTTCCTCCAGGATCACACATAATCCCCCCCACTCTTTCTTCCCCTGTGTTGTACATAGATGCCCCATCGAAATAAAGAATATGAGATTGCTGCTAGGATAACGACACTTTAAAATCAACATATGGTAATCTAAGGGCTCATTTTGTGATTTTGATACTGTTATCCTCAATTCCTAGGGATAACTAAGGAGACGATATCTCAAGGCCCTAAGGTTGCAGACATGGAGTACCAAGAGAGAGATGACTAATAGTGTCCACATACACAGACAAAGACTTGCTTCACCACGACACATCCCGGATTCCTGACGATGGCATCGACTACATCAACTTGCTTTCGGAAGATGATGGGTCTTGCTCCATGAGGTACAAATAAGGTATTGTGGTAAGTGTCACTTTAATATTTGAGGCATTTGAGTATGTTGCATTTAGAGTGGATTTTGATTATAGAACATCTGCTTCAAAGTTATGCTCTTTGCCCTGTTTCATGTTGGTGGTTGAAATTTGTGCCCTAGTAAATTTTTCACACTTCACCCCTTTTTCATCAATTTAACTTTTGGGATTTTCAGGTATACTGACCCAAGAAGGATTGTACCTCATTTCATGGGAAGAAGGGGCTGAATGCCCAAAGGTTTGTAACTATAAAAATATAAAATCCAATCATAAACCTTCTAGATTCTCGTCTAGGGATCTCGAGGACAATGAAATGTCTCTCATAAGAAAATAGTGGGACCCGTGAAAAATATAATATAAAAATGCCAACCAAGGTAGAGCGTGTGCGGGAAATGTTTTTCATGCTCAGGTAGAAGTCCCACACATAGTCTTCAACTTGGGGAATCATAGTGTGACCAGGGTAGAGTCAAGGTGGGAAATGTTTTTCATGCTTAGGTAGAGTTCCCACCTTGGCTTCAACCTGGAAACCTATTAAACATTTAATGGCAATAAAAGGGCTTGGAAAAAAGATACATTGAAAATGAAGGTGCAATGCAACCTCTACAAAGGCACCCATAAATGATATAATTAAAACCCTTGTTTGTCATGAACCCCATGCCCAAAAGTATTTACCCCAATCCACTTCATCTTCTCCACATGAATCAGAGAGGTTTCCACCTAGGAAACACTCCTTGGCTTAAGGTCTAGTTCACCCAATAGGTCACCTTGTCAACCCTCTCATACCTAAACTTGGAAAATTGCATAGGGTATTGAAAACTTGTTTAATTTGATGAGGTAGCTTTTGATTGACATTCTTAGATGACTCTTATATTAAATGCGATTTTAATTTCCATGATGCTTTGACTTGACATCCTTGGAGGGCATACTTTTTTGTCTTTGTAGGACTGTGTTGATGGACATTTTGGAGGAACAAGCCTATCCTGGGCCTTCATTGGGTTAGGAATCCCACCGGTTGGATGCCATAGCCCAGACCTTGGGGAAAGAAAAAATATGAATGCTGCCTTTGGAGGAAAAGGAATAGACCTCAAAGGACCTCACATAGCCCTTACAAGCTCAATGATTTTCTTTTGTAGGTTAGGACGTCATCTTGGAGGGTTTGATGTCACCCTAGGGCTAGGGTTTTGGTGGTGATGATGTTGTTTTGATGGACACTTGGCATTTTTGGAGGAGGAATACCTTTTGCATCATAGAGATGATCCTAGCACATGAATAAAGAGTCTTAGAAGGCCCAACAACCTCCTCCATTTTGTCAATGACTTGCTAAAGTATAAAAACATCACCCTAGAGAGGGCTGACGTCACCTTTTAGGGTTTCTTATGTTCATTTTTAAAGTTAAATTTAAATTTATTGTGTAAAGGGGTAAAATAAAGGGAGAATGGCTCCCTTATTTTGTGGTTTACCCTAATTTATGTGGACAAACTCTTTTCAGAGGTTTTGTATAAATAAGGATCACTTTCATTTCATTTGGATATAACTCTCTTACTTGAGGGAAGATACTCTTGGCTGAAATTTTCGCCCTACTTGGGAAAACCAATCTCTCTCTTTTGTGCAAATTTTTGGATGCTATATTGCCTAGTATGGAGCTAAAGTGGTGTGCTACTCCTCTTGGAGTTTTTTCTTGGCATGTGGATGATATTTCTTTGTAAGCTAGGGTTTTTTCTTGATAGCATTGAAATTTGTAAGGAATTTTATGCAATAATTGGTAATTTCTTCTTGTTTCAAGTTATTCTCGTCTTAAAACCCTTGGAGTATAAGGGTGTACACCCTCCACCAAGTTCATTTTAATTTCTATTGGATAAATCATTTTTCAAATGTTTCTAGGAGAAGTACAAGGGTGTACGCCCTCCTAGATTTACCCTTCTAGGTATTGCATACTCTAGGGAGTAAAAGGGATTACACCCCTAGAGGACTTGCAAACCTAGCCTTAACCCAATACTCCATAACCAATTGGAAAGGCACTAATAATTTTTTTCATTGGAGAAATGATCTATGTCGATATTGGTGGCCACCCACCTATTCCAATTGGTACAAAACAATCTTCTGGAAACTTACTATTTTTAGGAGGTTTTCGGTTCCTAAACTTTCGAAGCCATTTTGAGGGCCTAAATGAAGTTTTTTCGGGATCAAGCATCTCAATGATAGGAAAAGTCTTTTATTGAACCCCCAAAATGAGTCTCCTCGATGATACCTTTCCAATGAGCTATCGTGTGCCCCAAACAAAGATTGTATGCCAAAGTTATGCCCCCGGGAAGTCGATACACCAAACTACCCAAAACAGGGTCGACAAAAATGTTGACTTTTCATCTTCCGGGTTAGTGTTTTGGATTTTATTTATGTTAAAAATGCCTTTAGAACCTCATTGTAATCATATTCTTATGAATGCGAGTAGCCGTCACATCTCTTCTCAGAGATAAGTTGCCACCATTCTAGAGAGTCTTTCACTTTGTATTTCTACAGTTTTGTACATTTCGCTCATTAATAGAAATTGTGTATTACTGTATCTTTTTGTTTATGGTTATATCTCTGATAAATCTCTATTATATTATTGGATATCTGATATATCTATTTACATTTCTTTATTATATCTCTTCTCTCATTTCATGCTGAAAATAATTTGGATCAGTGGTATCAGAGTAGGCTGCTCTTGATCTTTTTTCAGTGTCTATCCCCGACGAGGTCCGAGTATAGAAAGTTGGGTCTCGAGCTTGTCTCTCATGAGGAAAATTTCTCTCGCATTCTCAAGAAACCCTCCATGGAAGAAGAAAATAAAAATGAAGGAGCAAAATATTATATTAATTTGTTTCTTGAGCAATCTCTCATGCGACATAGGGACGAAATGATGGAGAATTTTTCCCACATCCTTCAATGCCTGTTGATAACAACATGCACGTATTCATCAAGCAACCACTTTGGAATCACCTCACCTTTCAAGTTACAAGTTAATTTTTATATTCCCATATTTGAAGGACAAATAGATGCAAATGCCCTAGAAAAATGGTTAAATCTGCTAGAAGGTTATTTCTATGTTCATAATTTATCTGAGAGGGAAAAGATCACCTTCACACTCCTTAAGGATCTCCCCCATGTCAAACATTGGTGGAAAACTTACTCAGAGCAAAGTTACACAAAGGATTCTGGAATATACGGGGCCGAGCCCACTTGGTATTTTTTTGTGGATGCGGTGAAGGAACAATATTACCCTGTTGGCAACTATGATGACCATTACATGAGATGGACCACACTGTGGCAAGAGAGGGGCCAAGAAGTTCCGGAGTTCACCAATACCTTCCATACCTTGCGCACCAAGCTGGGTATCAAAGACTCCAAGCAACATTTGGTTCTGAAATACGTTGGGGCTCTACATAGATATATCCAAAGTGAAATTGATTTTATGGACATATCATCATTGGGTGTTTCTTATCGATATGCTGTTAAAATCGAGTAGAAATTTAAGAAGCAGAACAAACGAGAGTTCGGGTTTGCAAATACGCAACAACCAAAGTATGATAAACATGTCCCTAACAAACAACCTCTCGAAAACTAGTCCAAGCCATAGGAAAAAAAGGGTCATGGGAAGACGAAGGACACTAGAAAACGGTGCGATTTCCACAAAATCCCCTAGCACAACACCGATGAATGTCACTCAAAATAGTCATTGGTGGTTGAGATCAAAGACAAGGAGCCGAACCATGATTTAGAATATGATTCAAAAAATAATCGTAGAAGACAGATCATCGACGCAGACTCCACTGCTACTATCGTGACCACAACAATTCAACCAGAAGAACCAACAAATCTTGTAGAGGGGGAGCTGTGTTTTCATTCACAGATGTGGGTGAAGGGGACCCCATTTCATTTTATTATTGATAGTGGAAGCCATAAGAACCTCATCTCAGCAGAGGTCATCAAACAATTGGGATTGTTGAAAACAATACACCCAACCATACACCATTGGGTGGCTGCACCAGGGACAAGACCTCTGCGTCAGCCAATAGTGTCGATTGTCATACAGAATCCAAATCTTCAAGTATGAGGTATTATGTGATGTTTCCCCACTGGATGTCTGTAAGGTTCTTTTTGGCCAATCATATATGTGGAAGTGCCATGCTATTTATGAATCTCGACCCCGTAGTGTCATTTTTATTATGGAGGTTCATCTCTATAGGATACTAGAGGTAGTTCTGACTACCATCCCACCTAAACGGTGTTCCAAGGTAGTATCTGATACTATGAAATTTAGCTTCTTCACAGTTTGTTCAAAAGGTGAACATAAGAACACTGTGACCTGCTGCCTCAGTTCAAGCACCTTCTGTCCAGGAAAAGCAGGTCGAAAATATTGAAGCAAAGTGCAAGGATTCCTTCTACCCAAAATCATCTCATGTAGTTAAAGTGGCTAAAAAGGTCCAACTCTTCTAGCCACAGGTTCATGACAACCTTAAAAAATCTAAGCAACACAACTTCTCCAGCAAGGTAAGCAGCTCATCAAGATGCATATTCAACAAACACTTTCCCCTCCCCCCCGAGAACTCAACACAATGGAGACCATTGCTTCATAAGGAGGGAGGATTGATCCAGGTGGATATCGATGGCCATCGACCTATTCCAACTGGCACAAAACATTCTTCTAGCAACTTACTATTTTTAGCAAGTTTTTGGTTCCTAAACTTTCGAGGCCATTTCGAGGGCCTAAATGAAGTTTTCTCGGGATAGAAAATCTCAACGATATCCAAAGGCTTTGATTAAGCTCCCAAAATAAATCTTCTCGACGATAACTTTCCAACGAGCTTCATGCACCCCAAATGGAGATTGTATGCCAAAGTTATGCCCTCGGGAAGTTGATACAACAAACTACCCAAAACGAGATCCACAAAACTATTGGCTTTTCATCTTCTGGGGTTAGGGTTTTGGATTTTATTTATCATGTTAAAAATTCCTTTAGAGGCTCATTTTAATCATCTTCTTGTGAATGCGAGTAGCCATCACATCTCTTCTTAGAGATAATTTACCACCAATATAGTGAGTCTTTCACTTTGTATTTCTACAGTTTTGTACATTTTGCTCATTAATAGAAATTGTGTATTAATGTATCTCTATGTTTATGGTTATATCTATGATAAATGTCTATTATATTATTGGATATATTGTATATCTCTATACATTTATTTATTATATCTCTACTCTCATTTATTTCCTAAAATAATCCGGATCAAGAAATAAATTACTTGCATTGGAATGCGTGATTTTACGAGATATTGAATTTGTTCAAAGTGGAATCTATTATTT
Source organism: Picea sitchensis (assembly GCA_010110895.2). Taxonomy (NCBI): domain Eukaryota; kingdom Viridiplantae; phylum Streptophyta; class Pinopsida; order Pinales; family Pinaceae; genus Picea; species Picea sitchensis. The sequence continues at coordinate 71,160 of SNQJ01S0062668.1, forward strand.
TCCTTAATAGCTTGCTTGAGCCACTAGGGCATCTTGATTGGTCAAGGATATTTCCATTGTTACAAACTTATGCTACACCCACTAGGGCTGCTGCAAAATCTCCTTTTCAAACTTAATTTCTCACTCTTTTACCTCTGAAAATAATTAAAAAGTTGCTAATGTTTATCTACTTGATATTGGCTATTGTTGGGAAAGTTGTTGGCTAGTTTCTTGGGGTAAATTTTTTTTCTATAGAAAATATTTTCTACAGCTATTTGGCTGCTCTGAAAAATCTCTAAAGACATCCTTTCGCATCCCTAATTCACCATCAAAATGTGTGCTAAAGTATTGGGAATTCATCTACTGGTTTAATGCTTCATTACTCAATAAATATTTGATTCTTTTGATGGTTATTTCTGTAGTAAATAATTGATTTCAT
>SNQJ01S0062668.1:71589-98693 GCA_010110895.2 Picea sitchensis
GCTTGTCCCTTTGATACTCATGCTTGTATCTTGGTTATTTATCTTGTCTCGAGCAGGTGTAACACTCTGGTGCAGGTACTCAAGGCTCTGGAAACCATTTACCATCACCAAGACTCATTTCCAAGCCATCTTCCACTTTGTAACTTGACCTATAGGGGAATCAACTTCCATTACTCCACTATCCATCTCATCTCCCCCTAGGGTCACTAGAGATTCTCCCTTTGTGTAGGATTTTTCCTTCACTAAAGCGAGGGGAGGATTTATCTAAGGTGGCAGTGCTGATACTCTCCCATATTTTTCACCATCTTGTGGATTGGGTTGGGCTTTTCCCAACCTACAATTTATGTGATAACATTTTGGCACAGTTGTCGTGGAGGATTTTAAATACTCTTTCGTGTAGTAAGGAAAGTTTGGTGAGCTTTGATCCCAAATCCTTTTCCCATAGCTTTCCTGGTGAATCCATTTGAGGGAAGATCTCTTTTCACTTTGATGAAATTTCTAAGTTCATATGGAAAATATGCAACCCAAGAACCCATCTTTCCTTGATTACCCTTTCCATCTTCTGAACCATGGAGGAATATGATAAATACCTTCTGAAAGCATGGGATGATATCCCAAGATTTGATGGTAATCCATGTTCATATGTTACCCATGTTGCCTAGTTTTTTCGAATTCATTCGTTGGTATCAAATAACCCAAAAAATTCTTTGACACAATCATTCTTGCTATCCTTGAGTGAGAAACAAGGAGATTTTCTCAAGCATACTGAAATTCCAGAGGACTTAGTCATCTTTTTCCGATAACTTCTCAAGCATTATGGACTAAAGTCTCAACAATTTGAAGATACTATTCATGACCTTGAAGATGTTTTTCAGGAAATGATGCTTCCTTTGGATCTAATTGAGAATTTAAGAGCTATTCCCTCTGAATAAAATATCTACAGAGAGGAAGAACCCACTGAAGATCAAGTCTAAAATGACAAAAAGAATGAGAATTTTCCTTTTTGGATCAAGCCCCTTGTGATGAAGAGGCTGTTGGAACACATATATATTTTCAAACTTTAGATTTTAAATATATTTCATTCCCATTTAAATAAAAACAACTCGTGCTTGATTCTCACCGTTGATGAAGTCTTCCATATAATCAAACAATCCTAATCTCTTAGGAGTTATGGAACCACCTACTCGTTAAAGAATCAAATCACTAAAGAATACTTCGAAGTTTCAAGTTTTGGAGTTTCGTACTTCATGCGTTTCAACATTCCTCAGCTTTAGAATCTCGATACGTGAAAAGCGTTCGATCCTAGTCACCATATACACGTATACCTTCCTAAGCTTTAACATGTCACTACGGGAAGTGGCCCTTCGGGGAAACAATAGAAGATCTAACTTGTAAATCTATGAAATGCGAAGTCCCAAAATATTAAACCTTGGCTAAATAAAGTAATCTCAATTAAAGGTAATTGATAGCATCACACACTCAGAGTTCGGATATTCACCATCCATTGCATTCTAAATTCACGAAACCTGAACCCTCGAAATGTCTTAAGCATTAAAAATATTTAATTAAAGATGAAAGACAAGTAGCGAATAATTAATCACTTCGTGGTTTCGAGCTTCAAAAATCATATATCAATATGTTATCGGATACCCTGAGGTCTGAGGGCCCGAAAAGAGTTAAGGTTAAACATGATTAATTAACAGGTTAAACACTATTATCTCATGTTAATTTTTCATTGCATCGTAGTTCAAGTAAATTCAAATTTCATCTATGCTTTTCCCGATCACGAACCACCAACCATTAAAGGCATTAATAGTCAATCTAGGGAAAATGATTTCAAATAAGATCTCAAATCATCGCCCAAATATTTTCATTAAGGGAAGTAAACACATTGTCAGTGAAGGTATACACAAATTGATGCATTTAAGGTGAAAAATATATTGCATTCTGAATTCCATTCATTTTTTTCAGAGAGCAAGCTTAGCAAGATAATAAGATTTGTGCATTTTCTGTGACAGGTAACATAGTTCTGAGTTTACTACTATCATGGATCCATGGAAACTGGTTAAAGTGGCTGGTGAGATCTTGAGCCAGAACATAGATGTCCTCTCGGACACATCGCCGAGAGTTGTGGAGACCATAAAAACCTGGACGCAGGTCTGTGATATCCTACAATATGAGCTGAGAAATTACGAGGGGATCTAAACTCAGGCGACAAAGCTCAAATACATAGCCCAATCAAAGCTACATAAGATAGCCATGCAGACGAGGCTCATGCCATATAATGACATGATAGGATAGGCCTTAGAGAACATTGACGTCTCAACCAGGACCATCCACAATTCACAAAAAGTTGTTGTTGTATCTTTCCACCCAGAACATATACAGGTGATGTACAAATTGTCCCCAACATTCAAACTTAGTTATAATTCCATTTTCTTAAAAGAGTTTGATGAAGAAGAGTGCCCACAAGATGTAAGGAATTACCCTGACTTGATCAAGGATAGGTGGGCACGCCCTGAGAAATTCAGAGAAGACACCCATGGCATATACGCCACTGCATCATTAGATGCTCATATGATGTATGTGGCCATTATGTTATGTAGACTTTTTAGGAAAGAAAACTTTGCTCACTTCCTATTATCATGGGTTCCGATCATGCATGAAGTTGCAGAGGGTTTTTCTTTCAATTGGGCCAAGATATTATTAAACAGTTTGGCCAAGGAAATCACTGAATATCATTCATTTTACATGGCTCATTTTACATGTCGGCATACCTTATATATGTCGTTTGTTTTATGACACCATTTCCTTTGATGGGATGGAGTTGGACTCTAACCAGTGTTGAACCAATACATTTATATCACTCCAAGATGTGGGAGGATAAAGCGGAGGAATTATTCTATGCAATATGCAACTATGTGGTGGTGCTGATGCATATCGCTATATACAGTTTCCCACCTTCCAGGATTTCAGACCAGATAGTGGCCAACTTGGGAAAAATAGCAGATTGATACATTGAGAAATACTTCTCTTACATCAGGGTCTTTGGATGTTCTGTTCCTCCACATGCCTTACCAATTTTCATACCAGATCGATTGGTGTGCCGAGAGGTAGCACATCAAACTATGCTAGGAGGAGTTAGTAAAGAGCTCAAAGCAGCGTAGAAAAAAGTGTGGCCCACCTTTCCTTTGCAGGTTGGTACTTTTTCTCTGTTATACTTCGGCCACTCAAAGGTAGAGGCCATGACCCTAAAGGACATTAAGCTTGTGAACATTGAATTCAAGAAACACGATCCCCAAAAGGTCGTGGGAAATCACATGGCTTGATCTGAACTTCGAAGCTTAGCAATTACACACTATAACCTCAATTTAATTAAGACCTTTTTCTAGCGGTGCATGTGAATATGACTGCAAAAAAGACTTGGATAATTAAGAGAAATAATAGATAACAAAATAATTCAAACCATCAACCAATTGTACACAAGAAGTTGATAACGGAGTTCGGCAATCTCGCCTACGTCTCCGAGCCTTTGTCTTCAATGAGGGAGGCTTTCTCTATTAAATATTCAATGCTTTACAATATGCATTAAAATTACATCATATAGGGCATATGACTAACTAGCTGTATTATGCTCTATCTTATAAACCTGATGCAACAGACGACACTGAAAACGGAGTAATAGAACTCCCGAAAACTGCCTCCAAAGCTCAGCTACTTACACTGCTCAAGACTACTTGACCTTGGCTTCAAACTTCTTTGCTACTTATTTCTTTTATAAAACCTCTCAATGAATTATTTTATATATCCATGAGGTAGACGGATAAAATCCCAACATCCCACTTTTTGTGGCACTCAATTTGGCCCAATATCCACCAAGATATGGCAAAATAACCAAAACTGCCAAAAAATTAGTGAGAAAATCACTAAACTATAGGTTAAAAACCCATTTTAGTTTTAATATGGGTATAAGCCCCCATAATAGGCATGCAACCCCCTTAAATCGGTCACATGTAACAACCTTTGGATAAGCCCGAAACCGTAGGGCTAGCGCCAACCTGTACCAACTCTCGCGCGCTCTGGTCGTATGTGGTTTACACAATCTGTGGGCTGGGGAGTAGCCCCAGCCCTTTTCGCCCCCATTAAACACTTTACAACACTTTAAATAAATGTTTGTAGACTTGTAATAACAATTTGTATGGTGGCGCATTGGCATACAACTTATTCCCAAGTCGTAGTCTACCTTGGAGGTCACGAGTTCAAAACTCGTGGATACCTTAATTTTTATAACATACAATCAAATGAGCCAACCACCTGGTGCCACGTGGCACCTCCTTATTCACTGAACTGATGCCACTTGTCAATAAATGATTCACCCATGTGTTAGTTCTATACCTACCTTGTCATCAATTGGTCACGTAAGCATACCTGCCACATCATCACCGTACCTACCATGTGTCATGTTGTATGGACTGCCACGTGTACAATTTTTATTGGTCCAAATCAACCCCTAAAAATGCCAAAAATGACTTCCATGTGGCATGTCCTGGTGCTGCCATGTCTCTTACTGACATCATGCTGACATCTTCTGCCACCTGTCTTGCTGATGTATTGCTGACGTCAGCAGTACGGATTGTTTGACTTTGACTTTGACCTTTTTCTAGTTTGACCTAAACTTTAGATCGCGATATCAGGAGCATATGATGTCCATTTGAGCCCGTTCAAGTTGCTTTGGGTTTGTATTGACGAGGCATTCACACATGTCCATTTTGACGTCATTATGAGAACATTGATTTTTAGGCTTTTCTGAGCCCTATCAAGCTCCTGGATCCAAATCTGGATCACACCTTCCCACTAAAGACCTTTTGGATCCCAAAAGGTTTATTACATCAATTGAATCTATCCTTACATCAATCAACTAATGAAAAATAACCTAGACTTAACATTAACTAGACTCAATAAGTGATTCCATAAATCAAATCACTTTTATTACATCAATAACAATGACACTGACTCAATTTACAAATAGGGCATAAAATCTGCCCAGTTCCAGTTGGATGACCCATCTCCTGCCAACGAAGTGTCACAGTCATTCCTCTGCTTCTACGCAGTATCCACATGCTGTCCTCTTCCAGTGTCCTTCTGCTCCTCGGCAACGTCCTTCTGTTCCTTTGTAGCATCAGTCTTTTGCTCAGGCCCTTCAGGTTTTGTTGAGAGTCGCAACTCTGGATGCAACCTCCAACAACGATCCTCACAATGTTCTCTCTTCTGACAATGTGAGAAAGTGTTCCTTGCTCAAAGAAACTTGATTTAATCGTGCCCTGATTGAGTCAAATCCCCCTTAGATTTCTCTTACTCCTACCTTCGCTGCACTGACTTTGCTAGCAGATTCTTTTTGACTTGCAGTGTCACGTCATCACATCTTGGCGTACTTCTTGTTGCCATGATTTTTCTTCCATATACTTTTTGTTCCCAGCAGTCTGCAACACAATGGTTATTGCTGCTACAAAATGTGCATGGAATCATTTTCCTGATAAGGTTCATGACTCTAGCATGCTGATCAGTGAAGGTGGGCGAAGGTGATTTATACCTTTTAACCTATTTACCTTTCTTTCGCGACTCACTGTTTGCATTGCTGTTGGCTCAAGCTGCCTGTTTGCCTTGCCGAGTTTGAAACCATTCTGGTGTCAATTCTGGATGTCACTTCCAACAGTGGTCAACATCGTGTCCAAACTTTTGACAGTGTGTGCAGCGAATCACTGGACTCTCGTCCTCAGAATATCCTCCTGCATATCCTAATCCTTCCTGGAGTGGACGCTCATGCACTTCAATCGGCTCGGCATTGCCTTGGCCATATTTTCCAAGGCCTTGCCCCTTCCAGTATCCGAACTTTGATAGCAGTCTCATACCGACTCCTTTGGTATGTTTCTCAAATGTTGCTATCTCCGGATGGTTGGACTCCACTTCCTAATCAACTACAGGTGAGGCTGGAGTGTAATCAATGCTTTCTACTGGTGAAGAGAATGTGCCAAGGGCCTCTCCTATCGACTGTTCCTCAATTCAAGTAGCAGGAGTATATGAATCCTCCTCATCTAATTGCCTTCAGAATGGATAAGTTTCATCATCCCTAATAGGGCTTGGGATTCTAACTGAAGGACTTCCTCCAACTTGCCTTGCTTCCATTGCCAACATCAACGTTCACATTCTTTCCCTGTCTTCCTTGGTAATCTGCACCAATCTTTGCAATTCATCATTTTCTTGCTGCATGGCTTGGTTTATCTCCTCAAGCTCCTAGAGTTTATCTCTCTTCAATCTTTTTCCCATATTCACAGTTCCTGCAAATGTCAGCCCGCTCTGATACCACTTGATTCGAACTTCGAAGCTTAGCAATTACACACTATAACCGCAATTTAATCAAGACCGTTTTCTGACGGTGCATGTGAATATGACAACAACAAAGACTTGGATAATTAAGAGCAGTAACAGATAACACAAGAATTCAAACCATCAACCAATTGTACACAAGAAGTTGATAATGGATTTCGGCAATCTCACCTACGTCTCCGGCCTTTGTCTTCAGTGAGGGAGGCTTTCTCTATTAAATATTCAATGCTTTACAATCTGCATTCAAATTACATCATATAGGGCATCTGACTGACTAGTTGTATTCTGCTCTGTCTCAGAAACTAGACCATAATTTTTATAACATACAATCAAATGAGCCAACCACCTGGTGCCACGTGGCAGCCCATGTCTGGGCCATGTGGCACCTCCTTATTCGCTAGAATGATGCCACTTGTCAATCAAGGATTTGACCATGTATCAACTCCATACCTTCCCTGTTAGCAATTGGCCACGCAAGCATACCTGCCATGTCATCACCGTACCTACCATGTGTCACGCTGTATAGACTGCCACATGTCCAATTTTTATTGGTCCAAATCAGCCCCTAAAAATGCCAAAAATGACTGCCATGTGGCATGTCCTGGTGCTGTCATGTGTCCTACTGATGTCATGCTAACATCCTCTACCACCTGTCCTGCTGATGTACTGCTGACGTCAGTAGCACAAACTGTTTGACTTTGACTTTGACTTTTTGCCAGTTTGACCTGAACTTCAGATCGCAATATCAGGAGCATATGACGTCTGTTTGAGCCCATTCAAGTTGTGTTGATTTCATATTGATGAGGCCTTCGCACACATCCATTTTGACATCATTCTAAGAATATTGATTTTTAGGCTTTTATGAGCCCTATCAAGCTCCTGGATCAAAATTTGGATCATGGCTCTCTAGAATATGAAGAGATATGAGCATGAAAATTCCCCATAGGATGAGATATTCTGAGGGGAAAGGTCTTATCAGGAAGTGTTGGGCCGAGTCTAGACTCTGACTCCAGAAGATTTAGCTGAGTTCTATAATTTTTAGAAACACTAGAGAAATAGTTTGCCCAAGGTCTTACAGGGAGAAGTTTCGACATCTCCAGCCATGAAGGAAGTTGGGACCCAGAAATTAGAAGTGGGAAGTTCCAGTGGACTAGACACTCAGGAAAATTTGGTGAAAGTGGAGGTTTTGACATAGAGGGAAAATACTACACCATCAAATCAACCTGATGATCAAAAGAAAGCTCAAACTGAAGTTTTGATCAAAAAGGGAGAGGATGCATTGCTATCTACACCAGGAAATTTGGCTACTAATACAATAGGGAAACCACATACCACCCAAATAGGTGACCCTATTATGTATTTGACCCCTTTACAGATCAGTCAAGGGAACCCAAGTGCCGAAGTAGTGTGTATCAAATATTTTACTCCCAGTTCGGTTGAAGAAATGACCCCTTATGACTTATTCTTTAGCAAGAAGAGGAGGGATGTAATAAAAAGAGAGACACACCAAATGGAGGGTGTAGTTGTCAAGATGCACAGGGTGTTATGTTATGGACAAAACTTAGAGGAGGCAGATTTCGCTATGGAAGTGGCAGGCTCATTGGGAGATTTTGCCACAACAAATCAATATTCAGTTGGGAATATGAAGGAACAACTGAAATAGAAGAAACCATTGGTAATTCAATTGCAATGTGAACTAAATACAATGGAATAGAGTGAAAGAGACAATATGAATAAGGGTTTTGAGAAAATTAGAGCTTGTGATAGATAGGAAATTCAACAAATCAAATTCAGTCTCGACGAAATGCATAAGAATTCACAGACAAGTAGAGAATTGGCCATTCAACAAGGAGAGTTGGTCAAACAACTACATGCCAAAATAAACATGACTGTATATATGTGGTTTTCCAAGCCCAGGCATTGGAGGTGCGTGCGAAACTGGAATCAACACAACAAAGTGATCTAGGTGGATATCGAGGGCCACCCACCTTTTCCAAATGGCTCAAAACAGTTTTCTGGCCATTTTGGCAATTTACTATTTTTAGCAGGTTTTCACTTCCGGGGCCATTTTGAGGGCCTAAATGAAGTTTTTTCGAGATCGAGGTTCTCACTTCCCAGGGCCATTTTGAGGGCCTAAATGAAGTTTTTTCGAGATCGAGGGTTTCAATGATAATCGAAGGCAATGGATTGAGCCCCTATAAAATGAATCTCCTCGACTTGGCCTTTCCAACTAGCCATCACATGCCTAAAACGGAGATCGTGAGCAGTTATTTAATTTCCGGAAGTTGTTGTACTAACTTACCCAAACGTGGGCCCACATGACTTTAAGCGCTTCATCTCCAGGGTTAGGTTTTTGGATGTCTAGGACTCTTTGCAGGCCTCGCCTATTGTAAAAGGCCTTCCTCGAGCCTCATTGTAACCATCTTTCTTTAAGCAGTAGCCTGTCACATCTTCTTTCTCGCAGACAAGATGCCACCATTCTATGAAGTCTTCACTGCATTTTACGCCTCGCACATTTCTTTGATTAATAGAAATCGTATTATCAGATATCCTGTGTTTATGGTTGCATCTCGATACATTTTATTATATTATTGAATATCTTCAATATCTCCGTGGTATTTCTTTATTATATCTCCCCTCTCATTTCGCGTCGGTGTTAACTGATCAAGGGTATCGAGCGGTGTCGCTTCATTTTTTCGCATGTCCCCAACTTATAGGCACGAAAGTATAGAAAGTTGGCCTCGACTGTTCTCCGGAAGACAATCGCTTCTAGCACAATTCCAAGAAACCCTCACGGCGGAAGAGGAAAATCGACGAGCAGACGACTTATCTGCTGTTTGAGCAAGCTCAATGCTTAGATGTAGGGATGAAACATTTGAGAATTTTCCCACATCCTTCAACCATAGCATCAGCGACCTTCATCAAGTTTAATTACTTTGGAGGCACCTCGCCTTCGGAAGGTACAAAGTTAATTTTGATATTCCCGTATTTGAAGTACAACAGATGCATGCCCTAGATAAATGGTTAAATTCATGAAGGTTATTTCTTCGTTCATAATTTTTAGACAAGGAAAAGATCACTTTCGACTCTTAAGGCTCTCCTATGTCAAACATCGGTGGGGAAACTTTATCGAGCAAGTTTCATAGAGGAATCTTGAATATATGGGGCCGGAGCCCACTTCCTGGGATTTTTGTGGATGCGCAAAGGAACAATACTGTTGGAAACTATGAGAACAATACATGAGATGGACCACACTACTTTAAGAGAGGGCCAATCAGTTTCGAGTTCACCAATAGCTTCCATACCACATGCCGGGTATCCAGACTAACGCATTATTTGGTTCCTGAAATGCGGGCTCTACGCATATTATCCCAACCGAAATGGATTTTCTAGACATTCATCACTTGGTGCCGCCATCGATATACTGCTAAAATCGAAGCGTAAATTTAAGCACTGTAACAAACGGAGTTCGTCCGCGAATCCACAACAATCAAAGTATGACAAAGACAACCCTAATGAACAATCTCCGAAAAACCAGTCCAAGCCAATAGGAAAAGAAGGGTCAATGGAAGACAAAGAAGGACAATCTGAAAGTCGGTGCCAGTTCCACAAAGTCTTTAAATAACACCATTTAATGTCGCTCAAAAATGTACCACAGGTCGAGATAAAAGACAAGGAGCCGAACTCCGGATCCGGGGAATCCGACTTCAAAATACTCGTAAAAGACGTGATCGATGAGATCCTGACCGCTATTGTCGCGACCGCGAACAATTCAACCGTAGAACCAATAGATCCGTATTATGGTTTTCTCATTCACGACAGGGTGAAGGGGACTCGAACAGATTTTTATTGTTGATAGCGTAATTTAAGAATCTATTCTCAGTAGAGGTCGTCAAACTTTTGGGATTGTTGACAACACCACACCAAGAACCATACAACATTGGGTGGTTGGCCAAGGATCTAGATATTCGCTACCCGCCAGTTAGTCGACATCACACGGCATCCAACCCTCTTAAGGATGAGGTATTATGTGATGTTGCCCCACTGATGTCTCTGATGTTCTCTTGGGCCCACCACATATGTGGAAACACCATACTATATATGAGTCTCGACTTTAGGTACACATATACTCCCGGGGGTCATCTCTACGTGGATACCGTAGGTAGTTCCAATCCACGCCCCACCTAAACAAAGGCTACGCAAGGCATATCTCATACCAGTAACGTATCTTTCTCCACAATTGCCTAGCGGTGAACAAGGATCGCAGCCCACCACGCCTTCGCCAAAGCACCTTCATCCAACGTAAACAGTCGACACAAGGTTGTAGCAAAGCACTAAGATTCCTTCTCAAGACACCACTCAAAATTTTAATCGTTAAAAAGGTCCAAACCTTCCAAAATTTTACTGTGTGTTCTGATGTATTTCCACAAACTAAGCAAAGATGACTTCTCCAAAGAAGACAAGGGCCACCAAGATGCATTCAACAAATGCTTTTTCCTCTCCCTCAAGAACTCAATACACCGAGACCATTGCTTCCTATGAGGGAGGATTGATCCGTGTGGATATCAGAGGCCACCCACATTTTCCAAAATTGGCTCAAAACATTTTTTTCTGGCCATTTTGGCAATTTTACTATTTTAAAGGTGTTTTACTCGGCCATTTTGAGGGCCTAAATGAAGTTTTTTCGAGATCGAGGTTATAAATGATATCCAAAGGCATTATTACCCCCAAAATGAATCTCCTGATGATACCTTTCCAACAGGAAGCTACATCACATCTTCCAAAACGGAGATCAGATGCAAAATTTACGACCCTGAAGTTGAGGTACCAACTTACCCAAACCAGGCCCACATGACTTCTTTTTAGCGCTACATCTCCTAGGGTTAGTTTTTGGATGTCTAGGACTTTTGGCATTCCCGCCTATTGTAAAAATGCCTTCCCGAGCCCTCATTGTAACCATCTTCTTGCTAATGCTGAGTAGCCGTCACATCTCTTCTCAGAGATAAGCTGCCACCATTCTAGCGAGTCTTTCACTCTGCATTTTTACAGTCTCTGTACATTTCTTTGATTAATAGAAATCGTGTATTACTGTATATCTATGTTTATGGTTGCATCTCTGATACATTTCTGTTATATTATTGAATATCTTCAATATCTCTATGCATTTCTTTATTATATCTCCGCTCTCATTTCGTGCCGAAAATAATCCGGATCACAAAGCCTTTTTACTAAGGTAGAAGTTGTCCAAAACCATTTTCGGGTGGTAGACCAATCCTTAAATAACATTTGCTTAAAGGAGAGAGAGGTCATTACTACTTGATCTACTTTCTAGGAGGTAGTTGTTTCATCAACAAGAGAGGAAGTAACCATGGTCTCTAGATTGTCTCTTTCGGAGCAAACTAGAGGCGATATAATATTGAAAATCTGGGAGGCTAACATAGTTGAAAGTAAAAGATTAGCTAAGGAAGTGAAGAAATATTGTGAATAAGAGTTTTATTCACTCGACAAAGAATCACTGGACCTAGAAAAATATAATATCTCTGAAGTCTTGGGGCAATTTGATATAGAAAAAAATCAACTTAATATCAAGACAAGCATGGAAGAGGCTCGGGCTGAAATCTTGCAATTGAAACAAATTGATATTACCCAGATTAAAAAGTGGATAGTCAATCCAAGTCTGTAGCTACAGTATACATCTTCATGAGACAGGAGAATGGAATATTGGTTGCCTCACTTAGAAAATAATTTATATACTTTTGAGGTGAATGAGACAACAAAGCCTTCCAGATTGGTGGTGCAGTTTGTGGGTAGATGTGTTCAATGGGTTGATCAAGGAAAAGCCAACACATCTGGGAACCAATGAGATAACGTGTGCATAATATTTTCACAGGTCAAGATTAGAGGCCAGCTATTTCTGAGCTGGAGGACGGGAAGAAGAAACGTCTCTGCCAGCAGGCGAAGAGACAAAGAAGATACGAATGAAACTCTTCAAATTTTATATATTGTAATATTTACTATTTTTGAAATTATGAGAATTTCAACCACTTAGGGTTGAGAACATTTTTGTATAAATACATATTTTAAAGACTTCACACAGGATGCTTCTTGTTGAATGTAATAAAGAAAATCTCCTTTTCTGAGAATTAATACAAGTGCAGACTGAGATTCCAACCTTTGTGCAGTTTGTGTTATGTGTTTCTCCCGTATCTCATATTTCTAGTTTTTCTTTATGTCATTCCTTGACATGTGAGTGGTTGAAATTTAGTACTACTACTACTGTAGCCATGTTTTAACAGTTGTTTGATAAGAAATAATTTTTTCCTCTGTGTTTTCTGTAAGTAAATACAATACCTATGAGCTACTTGGATTATTGTATCTTATATCCTTTCAAGGGTGCATTCTTTATTTTCTTCTACTGTGAACAAGTTAAGATTCATCGTGTATTGATGCCTCAATTTGTTTAACATTTCTATAATTTTCTCCCAAATCATTTGATTTTATAAATCAACTAAAATGACAAAAGACGACCTCTGTTATGTTCTATCATTATTTACATTTGAGGATTAATTCTTATATAACTGATGGAATAAAAAGAACCTTTAAAAACATTCCTTTATATTTCAGATGCCTTGAGATTACCCTTTGAGCCTTAAGTGTAATCTCAAGAACAACATCTTTTTGGTGCCGTTGCCAGGGATGGAGAAACAAATTAGTTTTTCCCTGGGAGAATGACATGGTAAGTTTCTCTCTTTGATAGTGAACAAAGATTGAATACATAATAAAGCTAATTTTTATCTTTCACTTGGCAACTCCACTATAGATAAACTGACATTCGGTAGAAAGAATACCAGAAAGAACCCATATGATCAACAGACTATGCACGTATCTGATCCCAAAAAGTTGTTATAAACCAAGGGATAGCTCAAGTCTACTACCTCATCTTCAGGTAAAAAGTATCAACCCAAAATAACTCAAGTAAATACTCAGGTTTTGGTCGAAATATTAACTCCTGAAGAAAATTTTAAACAAACAATTTCTGTGGAAGCCTCAACTAGCGACACTGAAATAAAGATTGAGATTGACCCTTATGATACTAATAACAGTCCGAATAAAAGATCTTGATCCATATCCGCTATCGTTACTTATCTTTCTACCCCATCCTCACCCGAAACCAAGGTTTATGTTCTCAAAAATCCTGAGGAGCGCACCTTATACCCTGATTCATCTCTTGTTGGTTCACCTATCCATACGTCTTGTATGTTTGAAGAAGTTAGTCCACGTTTTTTGTTTCCTCCTCTTCTAGACTTCATGTCTTATAATGCTTAGTTCTCAATATTTCCTTCACTACAACCCAAGGAAGCTGAACAATCACCGCTTTGGTCCCTAGCATTTTACAAAAACCCTCTCTTTAACTCCCGAAGTTCATCCCCCCCCCCGACATCAAATGGATGTTGTTGGAGGAGGTGGCGTTGGAGGCGGTGCTGGAGGAGGAGGTGGTAAAGGACCACCACCTCCACCCATTAGAATTTTTACAAAAGTGGTGACCAAATATGCTCCTTTAGTCCTTTCCCCTGTCCTTCATGATTTACCAGAAAATTATATGAATAACTTATCGAAATTCACGGGAGAAGGGGACTTAACTGTCACAGAGCACTTAATTTGTTTTGACCAGTTTGCTGATATCCTCGACATTGAGCATGAGGATTTTTATTCGAGACTTTTGGTGCAAACGTTTGAGGGACAAGTAAGAATCTAGTTTCGAGGGCTTCTGGTAGGTTCTATAGCATCTTATGACGCACTAGAAAACACCTTTTTAAGGTAGTGGGGAGAAAAGAAAGATCACTTGTATTATTTGACTGAATTTGGGGCCCTAAGAAAAAATAATTCTGAGTCAGTCTTAGAATTCACCCAGAAGTTTAATAGAATCTATCATAAGATTCCAATAGAAGTTAAACCCTCTCAGCCTACAACTAAAGTGAATTTCGTAGGGGCTTTTGAGCGAGAGTTTTCCCTACTCTTGAGGGAAAGGAGATCTGTTGACTTCACAAGAATGCAAGACGACGTTATCGAAATCAAATCGAACATGATGGCATTGGGTAAAATAAAATCAAAGGCTAAGACAGGCGCCAAAGAAACTAAAAGTTTCAGAGAACAAGAAGGACCCTCCGAATCTGGGAGATCCTCAGAGGATAAAATGGATGACATGGCTAAAATAATCAAAGAATTATCAAATAAAATATCTATAATGGAACTAGACCAAGCTAAGCTTGATCCATTTTCCAAAAGAGATTTCAAAAGGAATACCAACCCCCAGATCCAACAAAGACAAATAAAAAATGAGGACCAAAAAATCAAAGCCCCGTTTAAAACATAAAAGTTCATGCAAAGTTATGACATGAAATACTATGAGGGGTTAGATGAAGATATATACAATCTCAGTGATGACGACCGATAATCACACCTAACCAAACAATATTACGAGACATCTCTAGATCAAGAACCATTGTTTGAAAATGAGGAAAGTATAAATAATTTGGGAGAGTCAAATTATCAAGGAATCACCAACTCTATAATGGTAGAGCTCCATAAAAAATATAATTTAAGGCATAGAGATAAAAATTCTACAACTGATCCACCGAAGAAGATCTTGTCAAGAAGTAAAAAGAGTGAGGCATCTCAACCATCCACTGAAACACAATCTGCCAAAACGAAAACAACTGAAGTGCAAACTGCCAAAATAAAGACTACCGAAACAAAAGAAACACAGAATAATAGGGCAGAAAGAAGAGAAACAAAGATCCTAACCAGAGAGGCCGAGAAGACGATTGGAAGTTTCAATCTGGAAAATGAAATTAATAAAATTAAGATTCCTATACCTCTTGTTGAATTAGCAAAAAATCCTATGTATAGAAAACAAATTGCCAAAATGATAACTTTCTCAGATGCAGAAAGTCATGCAGATGCTATTAATTTAGAAGATGATAGACCGACTATAATGTTTGGTCCACATATTGAAAATGATAAAGACCCTGTCGCTCCTTTTTATATTAGGTTGGTTGTGCATGATCGCTTACTCCATAACTGTATGCTAGATTTTGGAGCCTCACACAACTTAATGCCCAAATTTATTATGGAAAAAATGGGTCTTGAGGTTACTATACCATACTAAGATCTGTATTCTTTTGATTCAATAAAGGTTAAGTGCCTCGGTATGATTAAGGATTTGGTGGTTAATCTTGCACAGATCCCTGTGAAGAGAATTCTCATGGATGTAGTCATTGTTGATGTTCTTGCAAAGTATGGTATGTTTTTTTCCAGGTCTTGGGGTGCCAAACTTGGAGGATCACTTCAATTGGACATGATGTATGCTACAATATCGATTTTCGGTGGACAGTTCACCCGTCTATACAAAGAAACCAGGTTGGCGTATACTATAAGTGACCCACAAAACCCAAATAATTACCCAGTATATGTCGCCGATCAGGATTTAGGGAACTATATATTATCAATTGATTATGGTTTCGATGCATGTACAGAAGAAAGTTGTACAGAAGAGGAAAACAAAAAACAAAAAATAGAAAAAACAAACAAAAACGTAAATAGTGTAGGACTTTGGAAAATGTTTTTTGATGGTGCTTCCTCCTCGGAAGGAGCAGGAGCTGGGGTGTTGTTTGTGCCACCCGAATATGAATTCATTATTCCTTTCTCATATAGACTACAGTGGGACATTGACTACAATAATAACATATGTGAATATGAAGCTCTTGTCTTGGGGTTAGAGGCTGCCAGGAAATTGAAAATTGAAAATTTGATAGTTTACGGTGATGCAAAATTAATTGTAAAACAGATAAGGAAGTAGTATCAAGCCAAGAATCCAAGGCTAAGGTCATACAGGAACTGTGCCTGGGATCTGATAGAATTTTTTTTTCTCATAGTTTAATATTCATCATATTCCCAGGGTAGAAAATCAACAAGCCGACTCTCTAGCGAAAGCGGTTATTACTTTCATGCCTCCTGTCATCCTGAAGATAAAGTATCACATAGAAATGAGGCACAGGCCTTCAATACCAAATAATATACATCATTGGCAGGTCTTTGAAGACGATGAGAAGATCAAGCAATTTCTAGAAATGGTTCATGAATTTTCCAAAACGCACATCGACCAGGAAAATCAGAATGACCCTACTTAGATCATGCAGGAAGGTGAAGATCCTTAGAAGGTCCAAGATAAGATTTTTGATCACCGCATGTTGGTACTAAAAAAAAAAATCAGATTCCTAAGGGTCTGATTCCTTTAGAAATATTATTTGATCAAGATGATATACCCCTAAAGTCTACCATGGAACCTCAGCCTGAAGAGGTTGAAGATTGTGATATTGGCACTAAGGAGAGCCCTAAACTGGTCAGAATATCTAAATACCTTCCACTCGAAATAAAAAGTAAATATGATGAGTTACTCAAGTAGTACAAAGATATCTTTGCTTGGTCTTACGATGAACTGAAAACTTATGATACCACTATTATTGAACATAAAATCTCATTGAAACATGGCATCAAACCTTTCAGGCAGAAGCTCAGACAAATACACCCTATACTCTTGCTTGTAATACAAAGGGAGGTTAAAAATCTCCTTGATGAAAAAATTATTGTTCCACTCAGGTATTCTTAGTGGGTAGCCAACTTAGTTCTAGTCAGGAAGAAGAATGGTGAAACCAGACTCTACGTGGATTTCATGAATCTAAACAGATCATCCCTTAAAGACAATTATCCACTACCTAAAATGGATCATTTTCTGGAAAAAGTGGTCGGGGATAACCGAATGTCTATGATTGATGGCTTTTCGGGTTACAATCAAACTGCAGTCTATGAGGACGATAAAGAAAAAACCGCGTTTGCCACTCCATGGGGTACTTTCATGTACGACAAAATTCCATTCGGCCTGATGAATGCAAGGGCCACCTTTCAACAAGCAATGGACATAGCCTTTGTTAGCGAGAGAGATAATTTTTTCATTATTTATCTTGATGATTTAATAATTTTTTCTATCTCAGATGCAGAGCACTTGGTACACCTCAAACAGATGTTTGAGAAATGCTGAAAATTCGGTTTGTCTCTAAATCCCAAGAAATCTCATTTTGCGATGCAAGAAGGTAAAATTTTAGGCCACATAGTATCTAAGGAAGGAATCAAGATTGATCCGAAAAGAGTAGAAGCTATAGATACGATAAATATTCCTAGGAATAGAAAGGAAATCCAGTGTTTTCTAGGAAAAATAATTTTTTTAAGAAGATTCATTCCAAACTTCGCTGAAACTGTTAAACTGATTATAGATACGCTGAAAAAGGACAACAAGGTCAAATGGACAACTGATGATAAAGCATCCTTCGAACGCATCAAGAAAATGATAGGAGAAGAACTAGTGCTATCCATTCAAGACTACATGAAGGAGTTCTTGATATTTTCATTCACATCCGAACATACTATCACAACCATGCTCTTACAAAAGAATGATGAAGGTTTCGAGAAACCAATAGTAGTTTTTAGTAAAATCCTCAGAGACGCCGAGTTGAAATATGATATACTGGAAAAATAGGCATATGCTATTGTGAAAGCCCTCAAATATTTCAGGACTTACGTACTACATTCCAAAGTAATTGCCTACGTGTCAACCAGCTCTGTGAAAGATATATTAGTTCAACCAGAGAGCGACGAAAGGAGGGTCCGATTTCTAGCCAATATTTAGGAATTTGACCTTGAGGTAAAACAAACTAAACTCATCAAAGGTCAAGGTCTGGATAAGCTATTAGCCAAATCAAATTTCAGAGCACTCGGGATAAATCATCTGCAAGATTACGGAGAACTTCCAGGCATAGAAGAATTTGACGTGCAGACACCTGCAACTTAGATCCAAGAAAAAAATTCTTCCTCGGCTTGGTATGGTGACATAGTTTCATACCTCCTGACTCTTTAGTGCCCTAGTGATATGACTCCTTCCAAGGAGATAACGATGAAACTGCACGCGGTAAAATACTGCATTATTGAAAATCAATTATATTGGAAATACCCCCTTGGCTTTTTACTAAGATGTCTAATAGAATCTGAAACAGAGAACATTATAAATGAGTTTCATGAAGGGGTGTGTGGAGGACACCATGCCTGGAGGGCAACAACCTATAAAATCCTGAGAGTTGGATATTATTGGCCGAAGTTATTTATAGATGTGAATACTAAAGTCAGAGACTGTAATCCTTGTCAATTGTTTTTAGGTAAACAAAAGCTTCTTGCACTACCCTTGATCCCAATCAAGACAAAAGCTCCATTTCAACAACGGGGTCTAGATTTTAGTGGAGAAATCCATCCACACTCTAACGCACAACATAAATGGATTCTAACCGCCACAGACTATTTCACTAAATGGGTAGAAGCCATTCCGACACGAAATTCTACAGAATCAGTGGTGATCAATTTATTGGAAGAAACATTTTATCTAGATTTGGCTGTCCTCAGAAGATAGTTATGGACAATGCCCAGGATTTCAAATCCATGGCGATGGTCAGTTTTTGTCAAAAGTACAATATTGTACTAGTAAATTCCACATCCTACTATCCTTAGGGAAATATATTAGCCAAATCATCGAATACGAGCTTAATCACCATAATAAAAAAGGAGATGAATGAAAATAAGAAAGACTGGCACGTTCATTTAAAATATGCTTTGTGGGAAAATCGAATCGGCACTAAGAAATCAATCAGAATATCTCCTTTCCAAATGGTGTATGGTACCAACGTAGTCCTCCCCATATATCTCCTACCTATAATGAAGCTTTGGAAAGACTCGAAGGAGGAGCCTAACGATGTTACCAGAAGAATAAAATAGTTAATTGAATTACAACAAAATAGAGTTGAAGTGGATGAGAAACTTCAGAAATATCAAGACAACATGAAATCCACGTTCAATAAAAAAGCTAAAGATAAAGAGTTCCTCCGTGGTGACTTAGTGTTGAAATGAGATGCTAGAAAATAAGACGCTGGAAAGAACGACAAGTTTGATCACATTTGGTTTGGACCTCTCAATATCACACCTCTTTAAGGAAAGACTTAATTCTTATTAGAAAACCTTGATGGAAAGATCCTTAACGTCCCTGTCAACGAGCGTTACCAAAAACACTTCATGCAATAATCAAATTCCAAATCACCATTATATATACTGGTTTGATTTTCTGGTTTTTATTTACAATTTTTCATTTCTTTGGTAAGTTTTTACTTTCACTGTAAATACGACCAGGTTTGTTGATTTCATAAAAAACAAAAATATAAAAAACAAGTAACCGCTACCATTTTTTTTCCAGAAGTTTCTGACATTTCTCATGTTTATTTTTATGTAGAATGATTGCTGATAGTTGAGAGATAAGGATGTATTGGAAACCAACACTCACTTTTCAAAACATTGGCATTCTCTCAAAACAGGTGATAAATAAATGGTTTACTTGGTTGAAAATATAAAGAAAATTTGAGGTATGAGCTTCTACTCGACTGACCCAAGTTAAATTTTCAAGGGGATATCACTAAATATGAAAGAAGTCTCATCCATACAAATATTATCACCTGATTAACAACCAGAGGAATATAATAATTACAGCCTCATCTTGAAAGTCTTCTCTGAGTTTGATAAAATTAAAATTAAAATAAAAAATGAAATAAAATTTATAAAAAAGAAAATAAAAATAAAAAGACCTTAAAGAAAATACGAGAATCAATGAACAAGCTTGTGTGAGATTGACCTTGTTTGCAACAAAACATTTGAATATTCTTTCTGTTTTACTCTGCCCATCCTAAAGCTTTATTTTCCTACAATTCTCAATACCCCTCCTTGGTCTTCATAAAGAGAAAAGATTTCGCCTTAACTCTAAGAACTCAAAAACATGTCTTCAATAATGTTAGGTGAAAACTTATACATCCCTTTCAAATTAACTGAAAGAAATTATGTCTAAGCTAATCCTAATAAGTTTATCTCTTTTATCTGTTCTTAAACTGACTAGTTCACTCAAGGTTGATCCCTAAAATTTAAAATCCCCTATAAAATCTTCTCAATAGGTGAATATGTATTGAAGATTGAAAGAAAATTAGTTTCAGAGTATACTAAAAAATTATGACAGACCTTTCCTTGAATATATTAAACATATATCATCCCTTGTATGTTATATATAGCTTGATTGCACCCACTTCATGTATTAAAATATATGACATATGGTGAAAGCAAATTCATAAAATGATTGCCCCCATCTAGTCCAAGGAAAATGGTGAAAGGAAATTCGAAAAATAAATTGCCCCCATTTTGCCCAAAGAAAAATAGAGATGATGAAAGGAAATTCATTAAATGATTGCCCTCATCTCAACACTTAAATGCAAAATTGCTTATTGAAGTGGTGAAAGGAAATTCAATGGGAAAAGTAGATAACTTCACCGGGGTACTGAACAGGCTCACTGGTAGTGAAGCAATATCTATGATATCCGTATGGTTGTCATACATATATACATGATATACTCTAACATCTAATTCTTTTTCAGTAATATTTACATTCTAAACCAACGAGGGACCCCCCTAAGAAATTATATTACATATACTTAACCTTGATGCGAACAAAATCGATCAAACTTGATATTTCGGCTAAATTTACTTTGATTATCTTAAGCAAATCCGAATATCGTTTTAAGAAAGAGGAATTTCAAATAGTCTAACTAAAATTCATGATTTGATGTGTTTTGAAGGTTTTCTAAGTTTCGTTTGAAACTCTTTTTCTTAGTATGATCCTTTTCCGAATGTGTTTCACAGAAATTCAATAATGACTCCATTTACCCAATAAAGGCACTTGGTCTACTATTCTTCTACATCTTGCAGGGAGACGAGATCCCTAAATGGAGCCTATGTTGGAACACATATATATTTCCAAACTTTAGACTTTAAATATATTTCATTGGCATTTAAATAAAAACAATGCACGCTTGATTCTCACTGTTGATGAAGTCTTCCATATAATCAAACAATTTTAATCTCTTAGGATTTATGGAGCCGCCTACTCGTTAAAGAGTCAAATCACTAAAGAATACTTCCGAGTTTTGAGTTTCGGAGTTTCGTACTTCAGGCATTTCAGCATGCCTCACCCTCAGAATCCTGATACGCGAAAAGCGTTCGATCCTAGTCCTGATATACACATATACCTTCCTAATATTTAACACGTCACTGCAGAAAGCGACCCTTCAGGAAAACAATAGAAGATCTAACTTGTAAATCTCTGAAATGCGAAGTCCCGAAATATTAAACCTTGGTTAAATAAACTAATCTCAATTAAAGTTAATTGATAGCATCGTACACTCAAAGTTTGGATATCCACCATCCATCGCATTCTAAATTCACGAAACCCGAACCCTCGAAATGTCTTAAGCGTTAAAAAGAGTTAATTAAAGATGAAAGACAATTAGCGAATAATTAATCATTTCATAGTTTCAAGCTTCGGAAATCATATATCAAGCTGTTATCAGATACCCCAAGGTCCGAGGGCCTGAAAAGAGTTAAGGTTAAACATGATTAATTAACAAGTTAAACACTATTATCTCATGTTAAATTTTCATTGAATTATAGTTTGGGTAAATTCAAATTTTATCTATTCTTTTCCTGATCACGAACCACTAACCATTAATGGCATTAATAGTTGATCTAGGGAAAATGATTTCAAATAAGATCTCATATCATTGCCCAAATATTTTAATTAAGGGAAGTAAACGCATTGTCAATGAAGGTATACACAAATTGATGCACTTATGGTGAAAACGATATTGCATTCTGAATTCCATTCACGTTTTTCACAGAGCAATCTTAGCAAGATAATAAGTTTTGCGCATTTTTTGTGACAGGTAACACAGTTCTGAGTTTATTACTATCATGGCTCCATGGAAAATGGTTAAAGCGTCTTGTGAGAGCTCGGGCCAGAACACAGATGTCCTCTCGGACACATTGTCGAGAGATGTGGAGACCATAAAAACCTGGACACAGGTCTGTGATATCCTACAATATGAGATGAGAAACTATCCAGAAGAGTTAGATTATTAGGGGACCAAAACTCAAGTGATGAATCTAAAATACGTAGCCCAATCAGAGCTGCATAAGATAGCCACGCAACCAAGGCTCATGCCATATAATGACATGATAGGCTGGGCCCTAGAGAATGTTGATGTCTCGACCAAGAGCATCCACAATTCATAGAAAGTTGTTGTTGGATCTTTCCACCTTGAACATATAAAGGTGATCTACAAATTGTCCCCATCATTCAAACATAGTTATAATGTTTCTTTCTTAAAAGAGTTCGATGAAGAAGAGTGCCCACAAGGTGTAAGGAATTACCCTAACTTGATAAAGGATTGATGGGCACGCCCTGAGAAATTCAGAGCAGACACCCATGGCATATACGCCACTGCATCATTAGATGCTCATATGATGTATGTGGCCATGATGTTATGTAGAATTTTTGGGAAAGAAAAATCTGCTCACTTCCTGTTATCATGGGTTCCAATCATGCATGAAGTTACAGAGGATTTTTATTTCAATTGGGCCAAGATATTATCAGACAGTTTGGGCAAGGAAATCACTGAATATCAGTCATCGAAATCCAAAGGATGACTTGCCTCATTTTACATGATACCTTATAGATGTTGCTTGTTTTATGACAACATTTCCTTTGATGGGTTGGAGCTGGACTTCGACCAGTGCTGAACCAATACATTTATATAACTCCAAGTTGTGGGAGGATAAATCGAAGGACTTCTTCTACGAAATATGAAAATATGTGGTGGTGTCGATGCATATCGCTATATACAGTTGCCCACCTCCCAGGATTTCAGTCCATATAGTGGCCAACTTGGGAAAAATAGCGGATTGGTACATTGAGGAACACTTATCTTACATCAGGGTCTTTGGATGTTTTGTTCCTCCACATGCCTTACCAATGTTGCTACAAGATCAATTGTTGTGTTGAAAGGTAGCACATCAAAATGTGTTAGGAGGAATCAGTAAAGTGTGGCCCACCGTTCCTTTGCAGGTTGGTACTTTTCTCTGTTATATTTTGGCCACTCAAAGGTAGAGGCCGCGACCCTAAAGGACGTTAAGCTTGTGAACATTGAATTCAAGAAACATGATCCCTAGAAGGTCATGGGAAATCACATGGCTCTCTACAATATGAAGAGATATGAGCATGAAAATTCCCCATAGGATGAGATATTTCGAGGGGTGAGGTCTTATTAGGAAATGTTGGGCTGAGTCTAGACTCTGACTCCAGATGATTTAGATGAGTTCTATAATTTTCAGAAACACTGGAGAAATAGTCTGCCCAAGGTATTGCAGGGAGAAGTTCCGACATCTCCAACCACGAAGGAATTTGGGACCTAGAAGTTAGAAGTGGGAAGTTCCAGTGGACCATACACTCAGGAAAATTTGGTGAAAGAGGAATTTTTGACATAGAGGGAAAATACTACACCATGAAATCAACCTGATGATCAAAAGAAAGCTCAAACTAAATTTTTGATAAAAAAGGGAGAGGATGCATCGATGTCTACACCAGAAACGCCGACTGCTAATACAATAGGGAAACCACAGGCCATCCAAATAGGTGACCCTATTATGTCTTTGACCCCTTTACATATCAGTCAGGGGAACCCAAGTGCCGAAGTAGTGTGTATTGAAGATGTTACTCCCATTTCGGTTGAAGAAATTCCCCCTTCTGACTTCTTCTTTAGAAAGAAGAGGAGGGTTGTAGTAAAAAGAGAGATGCACCAAAAGGAGCGTGCATATTTTAAGAAGCACAGGTTGTTATGTGATGGACATGCCTTAGAGGAGGCAAATTTCTCTATGGAAGTGGCAGGCTCACTGGGATCTTTTGCCACAAAAAATCAGTATTCAGTTGGGAATTTGAAGGAACAACTAAAACATAAGGAATTGCTGGTAAGTCAGTTGCATTGCCAACTAAAGACAATGGAACAAAGTGTGAGAGACAATATGTATAGGGGTTTTGAGAAGATTAGAGCATGTGATAGATAGGAAATTCAGTAACTCAAATTCAGTCTCGACGAAATGCATAAGAATTCACAGACAAGTAGAGAATTGGCCATTCGACAGGGAGATTTGGTCAAACAACTGCAGGACAAAATAAAATTGACTGAGAAAAAATCTATAGATATGGAATTTTTCCAAGCCCAGGCATTGGAGGTGCGCGAGAAACTAGAATCAACACAACAAAGCCTTTTTACTAAGATAGAAGTTGTCCAAAACCATTTTCAGGTGGTAGACCAATCCTTAAATAAAATTTTCTTAAAGGAGAGACAGGACATTGCTGCTCGAGCTACTTTCTAGGAGGCAATTGTATCATCAACAAGAGAGGAAGTATTCATGGTCTCTAGATTGTCTCTTTCGGAGAAAACTAGAATCGATATAATACTGAAAACCTGGGAGGCTAACATAGTTGAAAGTAAAAGATTAGCTAAGGAAGTGAAGAAATCTTGTGAAGAAGCGTTCTATTCACTCAACAAAGAATCACTGGACCTCACAAAATATAATATCTCTGAAGTCCTGGGCCAAGTTGACATAGCAAAAAATCACTTAATTTCAAGACAAGCATGGAAGAGGCTCGAGCTTAAATCTTGCAATTGAAACAAATTGATATTACGCAGATTAATAAGTGGATAGTCTATCCAATTCTATAGCTACAGTCTATATCTTTAGGAGATAGGAGAATGGAAGATAGGTTGCCTCACTTAGAAAATAAGTTATATACTTTTGAGATGAATGACATAACAGAGCCTTCTAGATTGGTGGTGCAGTTCGTGGGTAGATGTGTTCAATATGTTGAGAAAGGAAAATCCAACACATTTGAGAACCAATGAGATAAAGTGTGCATAATGATTTCACAGGTCATGATTAGAGGCTAGTTGTTTCTGAGCTACAGGACGTGAACAAGAAATGTCTCTGTCATCAGGTGAAGAGACAAAGAAGATGCTAATGAAACTCTTCAATTTCATATATTGTAATATTTACTATTTTTGAAATTATGAGAATTCTAACCACTTAGGGCTGATAACATTTTTGTATAAATACATATTTCGAAGACTTAACACATGCTGCTTCTTGCCGAATGAAATAGAGAAAATATCCTTTTGTGAGAATTAATACAAGTGCAGACTGAGATTCCATCCTTTGTGCAGTTTGAGTTATGTGTTTCTCCTGTATCTCATATTTCTAGCTTTTATTTATTTCATTCCTTGATATGTGATTGGTTGCAATTTAGTACTACTAATACTGTAGCCATATTTTAATAGTTGTTTGATAAGTAAGTAGTTTTTCCTCTGTGTTTGATGTAAGTAAATACAAGACCTGTGAGCTACTTGGATTGCTGTATCTTATATCCTTTCAAGGGTGCATTCTTTATTTTCTTCTACTGTGAACAAGTTAATATTCATCGTGTATTGATGCCTCAATTTGTTTAACATTTCTATAATTTTCTCCCACCTCATTTGATTTTATAAATCGACTCAAACAACAAAAGATGACCTCTGTTCTATTCTGTCATTATTTTCATTTGAGTATTCATGCCATATAAATAATGGAAGAAAAAACACCTTTATATTCTTGATGACTTGACATTACCCTTTGAGCCTTAAGTGTAATCCCAGGAACAATAGAGGCGATGGAGGGCCATGCACATGAAGAGGAAGGAGAATTTTGATGAGGTGCGACATGTTGAGAAACCTCATGAGATATCGTTATTTTTTCTCCCACTTGATGAATATGAAGTTGTCCAATTTTACCTTCCTCCTGCACATGAAGTTGAAGAAGCAATTAGTCTCAGTGATAAAGAATCTAAAGATCTAGTTGAAGCTTCCCTAACCTATGTTCTTCTTGCACACAAAGACAAAGAGATGGTCAGTTTTAGTCATATTGATGGGCTTATGAAAGAACCCTTGGATATGGTTGATGAGCATATAGACACTTTCATACAGATTGGGAGACGTAGATGGGAAATTGGTCATTTCAATTTTGATAGAGACCCCATTTACGACATTGAGGGTGGTCCTCATGCAAAGGGGATTGAGTTATAATCTCCAAGAAACTGGTCCTTAGTTGCGTATGATTTTGATTCTTGGCAGTCCGATGATGATATGGTTAGATATTTATTTCATCCTTTAAAGGACGACTTGTCGCAATGTGCCCATGACGATTTTCGATCATACTTTGAGACTGGTGATGTGTATCCTTTTGAGGACTCATATCCATTATGTGGTGAGAATTTTCATCTTCCATCATCCTTAGATATGGATGAAGATAATATCATGGGCAGTTTAGAATGATCAAAGATTCACTCTACAAAACAACAATTTCTTCATCTCAGGGATTTTTGTAGGGATTTGTGGATAAATAAAAGACACACTTTGGGTTTTGAGGAGGATTCTTTCTCTAGACCCAAGGTTTTCCCTTATCTCACCTCTCCTTCTCAAGGAAACTTTAGGCTCTTCTTGGTATCTTTGATCTCCTTTCAGTCTCCAGGAACTAGTGATGTTGATGCAGGGGCATAAGTTCTCAGCGCCAGAAAATCTATGGTTGTTGAAAGTCAAAGGCAAATTTTAGAGAGAGTGGGTGCTCTTTAATTTTCTTGTTGTATTTAGTTCGAATTGAATAAA
>SNQJ01S0062669.1:0-36721 GCA_010110895.2 Picea sitchensis
GGTTGGGAGACGAGGGTATCGTTGTGGTAAAACGAGCACACAATCCTTTATATTCTAACATGAAGAAGGCATTATATGGGCTTAAACAAGCTCCCAGAGCTTGGTATTCTAGGATTGATGCCTACTTACAACAGTTGGGCTTCGAGAAGAGTGAGGCGGATCCCAACCTATACTTCATTGTGGTTGGAGAGGATCCTCTCATACTCTTTCTATATGTTGATGATATTTTCATTACAGGGGCTGAGAGACTCATTACTAGCTGCAGGGAGAGCCTTGCTTCAGAGTTCGAGATGACAGATATTGGACTGATGCATTATTTTTTGGGGTTGGAGGCTTGGCAGGAGCTTGGACACATCTTTTTGGTATAGGGGAAGTATGCTTGTGACATTCTGAGGAGATTCCAGATGGAGGATTGTAGGCCCGTGACCACAACCATGATTACTAATTGGAAGACGCTTCATGCTTCTAGGTCACAGTTGGTTGATCCCACTTTATATCATCAGTTGATCAGTTCATTGATGTATTTGGTCAACACTAGACCATATATTCGTTTTGTTTTCAACACTCTTAGTTAGTTTATGGTGGAGCCTAGGAGAGTGCATTGGGTGGCAACAAAACATGTGCTTAGGTATCTTTGTGGTACAGTGGATTATGGTCTGGAATATCTGAGAGGGGATGGAGTTTGATTGGTGGGCTACACATATTCAGATTGGGAAGGATGTGTTAGTGACAAGAAGAGTACTTCTGGATGTTGTTTCGAATTGGGTTCGACAGTGGTGTCTTGGTTCAGTCAGAAGCAAAATTCAGTGGCTTTGAGTTCTGCAGAGGCTGAGTATATGGTTGCCAATCAAGCCAGTTGTGAGGCCCTTTAACTTCGCAATTTGTTGGTGGGATTATTTGGTGTGCAGTTGAGACCCACTATGATTTACTGTGACAATCAGAGTTGTATCAAACTCTCTGAGAATCCAGTTTTTCACAACAAGTCTAAGCACATTGAGATTCGATATCAGTTGAGCTACAGTATGATCCAAAAAGGATCTAGAGAAGACTAAGGACAACTCATAACTCATAGAAGCAACTCAGGAAGCTCAGAATGGCCTCAGCATACAGAGAAAGGGCAAAAATTCAAAGTCCTCAAAACTCAGTGAAAGTGACATCATCGCAAAGAGTGTATCGCAAGCTTTCCAACGATGTAAATGGCTCGTCAAACATAGTTACAGATCGAAAGATATTCGTGGTCAAATTTTGGTCAACCTAGCCCAGTCAAGGGGGATGAGTCTGCATCCATACTATTGACATTGACATCAGTACGGATGACATCATCATACATATAGTGTACATGGAACACGCAGGAGGCGACACGTGTCATGATGACGTCAACATGGTGACATGGCAGCACTAGAGGTTGCCATGTGTCACTCATTTTTTGCTTATTCGGGTCAATCCGTGGACCAATGAAAAAGCGCCACGTGGTAGTCCATACAGCCATGTGGCAGACCGTACAGTGACATGGCAGGATGATGTGGTAGGATGACGTGGCCAGTGACTATACAGGTGGTTGGCGTGGCCCAATGGTTGGCTGCCATGTGGCCCAGTCATGGGTTGCCATGTGGCAGTAGGAAAATGCCCAATGAGGGCCCGAGAACCAAATTTCAAAAAACAAAATGGTGGGTCCGCCAGATCTAGCGAAACCCCGCCAAATATAGTGACCCAAAAGACATATCTAAACCACCTCCAAAATTTGGCGAACCACCATACATATATATATATATATATATATATGCATATAAGTTATAACAAACACCCAAAAGGGTAGGCCCGTGGGCTCGACCTTGGGACCTACCCCATTGCATATGCCTTAACTATAGCTCTGCCATTGTTGGGCTAAACGGTCCCATTGTTAATACCACCCGCGATTATTCTTTAAATTTTGAAATCCGCCAGTGCACAGGGGGAGGCACGCGACAGTACGATCGAGCATACTTTTTGAGGCATCTTTTTCGAATTAATTGTAGGTTGTAGGGCACGAAAATCGAGACAAAATTTATCTTGGGACTGGGAGTTCAAGAGTCAAATTGAGGCGTGGAGAAAGTCTTTTTTGGGTAATTCGACACCACAATTTCAATGGTGTTGTATGTTTTCTGATCTGAGCAAAGCTTCTGTAGCTTAATACCAGAATGAGGTATACTTATGTATTTTGCCAAATTCTTTTGTTGAGTTAATAAAAAGGCCTACCCATTTGAGAGCAGGACCCAAAGACATAGTCCACCAGGGATGAATTCTGTTATCAATTTTTATGTTCAGATTGATGCTTATGTCTCTTCATTATTGAGCTTTCCGTTCTTTAATGGTGCACTTTAATTTATGCTCATTTAATACAATTCTTTATAAGTCACTTCGATGAAAAGATCTCGGATCATAGTATATATCTACAAATGAGCAAGTTGCGTACATACTCACTAAAGCCTTGGGCAAAGGCAAGTTTGTATTCTTCAGGGACAATCTTGGAGTGGTGAGTAACACCTTCCTCGGTAAGTGGGGGTGTTAAAATAATTAAAAAGCACCTAGGCAAGTGTTTCTCATCACCTAGGCGCCTAAGGGGTGAGAAAATGCCTAATGTGGACCCTAGTCATTTAATTTATGAGATGTAAATTAAAAGGTGACTTTTTGAACTTAGGGAAAGTGGGTGACTTAAGTGATTTAATCTCCACCATCCATCTCGTCTAATCTCAGCCATTGGATGAGATGACCTTTCACCTTCTCCTCATTGAGTCGATTAGGGTAAGGAGGGTGCACCCTTTGAGGGTTGTTGTTGCATTTTTGAGAGAGCTGGAAAAAGAGAGAAGTCGAGTAGACTAAGAGAGGAGCATGCAAATCAAGGAGAGAGTACAACAGTTAATGGAGGCCATACTGTACGAATTTTGAGCAGACCATATAACTGAATATTGGCACCGTTTTCGAGGTGAAGGTATAGTGCATTTATTGAGGCCGTACTGTACAGATTTTGAGGGTTAACTGTTGTTTTATTGCACATAAATCGAGGAGTGATTGTTGTGCCTTTTTCTGGAAGGTTGGCACACTTTCCTAGGTGTCTGTACAATCATTTATTGCACAGAATTTGGGCTGCTGATTTTGGCATGAATTTCGAGGGTATCTGTATAGCAAGGACGACACAAAAATCGAGGAGTTGACCTCTGCACATGTACAGGAAATTCGAGCATGAATTTTGAGGAGTTTGGCTCAAATTTTGAAGTGGAAACTTGGCATGGTTTTCGAAATAAGTTTGTATTTAATTTTTGAAATTAATGACTGTTGTAAAAGACATTTTCTCAGAGCTCTAAAATAATAAAAATCCCTCTCTCATTGGTTTTCCCCTTGTGGGTTTTTCCAGGGTCACTGTTAGACCAAAAATCTATGTGCATTTTATTTTCTGAATATGGTGTTGTTGATATAATTTTATTTTTGCATTAAATGTTGTTCATAATCCTCATGTTTCATTTCTAAAATTTTGTTTATATGCCGAGCATTTATGGTTGTCATAAATCTGGGTTTTGTGCATTAAACACTGATAAAAATCAGCAAGACTTGAAACTGGGTGGGGTCTGAAAATTTACAAATTCTCACAAACTTAGACATAGACATGAAGCACATAATGGAATGGATCACAAATTTGATAGTTCAATGCAATAGTCTGGAATTTCCATATGTATTGTGTGTTTTATTGTTGGAGAATTTTTGGTCTTAGTGACAACATAGTTTTAAGGGAATTTTCAATCTCATTGGTGTTTTGAATCTTGGTATCTAGCATTTTTCATTTTTCCTTTTGGTGTTATTCATTTGTAGAGGTATTATGCATTCTATGCCTTATTTGATTCTTGTCATTTGGAGAAAAAATAATACCATGAGTGGTTTCAAGGCTTTTTTTTTGGATAGGTGTGTTCTACATGCAGTTATTCAACTTTCTATATATCATTGATATTAAAGCGGTTTTATATCCAAGTTTAGTAATACTTATTTTTATGCATTGTAAGTTGAATGTGGATTTTGGATGATTTGTAAACTATCTTAGAGATTCTAATGGACAATTTGTCAAAATATGTCTAAGCAAATATTGCAATATAGTGAGTCTATGCTCTACTATGCAAGGATATTTCTTACACTTAATGGTTAAAGGAGAAAATAAACACGCCATGCATAATATAAAAGCATTCGAGAAATCACATAAAAACTAAACATTAGATTTTATCATAGAGAAACCCATATTGGGAAAAACTCTAGCAAAATGAAGGATAGTGCTTTTATCTTTATATAATAGAGATTACAATGAAAAATACAAAGATTCAGACTCAAATGTGATTATGGAGCTAATGGGCACTATGGTCTTTGTAGTCTCCAAAAAATTGTTTCACCTTCTTTGCTCTATCATTGCTCTCTTACTCCTCTTGGTTGCTACTCTATTATGGACCATGACCACTATAATAGGAGTTGAACCTTTTCCTCACCTTTTGGATAAGGTTTTATCACCCTTTTCTCGGTCATTAGGGTTAGTGTTTTTTATTCTCTTTATGCTTCTAGAACTCTCTAGGGAATTCCACATATTGCTAACTCAACATGGGGGAGGCTAATGTGGTTTACACATGGTGCTAAAGTGGATAGAGTACTAGTCAACTTGTCAAGAGTGTAAAGTCTACAAACTAACCTATTTCTTTACACCATTGGAAAGTTCTCAATGAGCTCTACAATGAGGAAATCATTAGAATTTACTTCCCATCGATTTGGACCAAAACAATGCTCGTGAAGGACTAAAATAGGATAAAGATGTTTTGGACTTGAAATTGTGAAATCTAAGTTCTATTCTTAATTCAACCATGCAAGTTTATGACTCTAAATTTCCCACTTGATCAAACAATTCTAAAAGGAAAGCAAGTGTAATGATCCACTTCAAATCATTCCTCCCCGTCTTAGGAGGCTTTTGGTTCCTGAAAGTTTTAAATTTGAAGGAGACAAGAAACATTTCCTCAACGTTCTCCTTGGAGTACCATTTTTCTTTGGCTAGTAGTTGCCCTTTCAATCCCACCTATCAAATATTTTATTCACTTCTTTTGGTTGTTTTGATATTCTTTTATAGAACTATGTATTTGTTATTTCTTCATGCACATCTAGTACCAAGTCTTATGTGAAAGGCGAGACTAGTCCTTCCTCTTCCTCATAAAGCATGGATGAATGTAGGGTCTCAGATTCTCTGCATTTAATACTAAGTATATGCACATACATGGGCATAGACTTAGTATACAAGTATTGTGTACCTACTCGTATACTTCAAAAGATCCATATTTGAGGCATTTATTTTATTCCTTGATCCCTACATTATTTTCTTTATTTGGGTGCAACTAGACTTGGTTACATATCTTAGATGTCATCTTAACCCCACATCGATCATGTCTTGCCTTGTATTTCTCCTTAGATCTCTTCATTTTCTCATGAACTTTCAATTGTATTTTCCTGGTCCTATCAATAAACTTCTTGACCTTCAAAGCATCACTTGAGGCTTCTTCCCTCTTCTTCGAGCTTCCCATACTCAATGTCTAACAATGAAGGTGATGTATATCTATAACATATTTCCAAGGGTGTTTTACTAGTGGAATTGTGGACAATGTTGTTATAGAAATGTTAAATATAAACCAAATATTCATCCCATGTCCTTGGATGTTTCTAATGATAACATTTCAAAAACCAAACCAGAGTCTTGTTCATCACCTCTATCTTCCCATCCATTTGAGGTTGGAAGTGTGTAGACCTCTTCAATTTAGTATCTAACTTCTTCCACAATGAAGTCCATATTATACTAAGAAATCTAGTATATCTATCATAGATGTTTCTCCTTGGCATCCCAAAGCACACCTAGACCCTTTCAAAGAAAAAACTTATCGCTTCTTGTCCTTTGATGGTCTATTGAACCTGTTGACTACCACAAATATGTAGTCATCCCCTATTCTTGTCCTTGGAAAACCCCCATCAAAGTCCATGGATATACTTTCCCATGGCCATGTAGGCATTGTAAGTGAACTCTGTAGTCCTTACCTCTTGTTACTTGGTTTGTTGGTGCAACACAATATAAAACCTTTAATAAACACAACTACTTTTTCCTACATCTTGGACCATTATACATACATTTGCAATTCGGTAAGTATCTTTCCAACACAAATATGTCTCATAAATTTAGAGGGATGGACCTCCCTAATTAGTTGCACTCTTTCTCCCTTTGGTACACACAACTTCTCAACCTTATAGAGTATCCCATTCTAAAGGTGGCAAACAACCTTGTTGCCTCTATTTCATAATACCCTACTTTTGTCCTGGATTATATATTATTAAGTCACATGCATGTTGTAATAACGTGGTTCATTATATAGGTGTCATGTCAGGTGGGTTGAGTTATAATGACCCCATATTGTAAAAAGGCAAAATGCATTATAAATATTCCTAGTGTGGAACCAAAGGCAAAGGCCTGACTAGTGAATGGATAAAACTCCTAGTGGCAAGCAAGATTTATGGTGTGGAAGTTTAGTTTTAGGTATCACCATGCAAATATCACCATGGTGTGTGTAAGTTGTGTAAAAGATGTACAAGAAAAAGAGGTGCAACAAGGGGTTATGAAATACTACTATAGGGTAAGGAAGGTGGTCCAAGGGGAAATATTATCATATTTCTTCTATCATGTGTCTCATCCCATGTTATCCCAACATTTTGTTAAGTGTCTAAATCTAAAACCAGTGATGCTCTTGGGAACATATGTATGCCCCATGTAGGTGCAATTTTCCATTGGGAAACAATATCTTCTCCATTATTCTCTCCCGTATTTCCTCTCCTTAGTTATGGGGTAACCAATATTAAACCATGGCTTCCATGCTTGTAATCGTGTAAGAGAATCCCATGAACATGAGGCCAAACATAGAGTGTAATGTACTTAAACAAAAATATTAGCAAAATGTTAATAAGATTTAGAGATATTAAATGCAGAAAAGAAAATATAAGAGAAAATAAGATTAAAATTGTGAAATTAAAACCCTTGTATTGAAGATCTCTAGAAGAGTGAGCAATTTTCACATGCCTCTTTGAGGGGGCAACCTCTTATGAGTAGAGCTCAAATTACAATAAAAATACTTGACAACCATTACATAACCTTCTAGCTCTATATATAGTTCTTAGTAGAAAAACCTAACTACTTATCTCTCATCATTAATGGGTACCAACTACCTAGTGGGCCTTATTTAATAATGAGGACCTTTTCACAATAGTTAACCACCTACTAACTATATAAAAGGCCTTATTCAAAGAAAATAACCTTATACATTAATTGTCTAACTACTAAGTACCCAAAGTAGGGAGGTTAGGGAAAGACCCTCAAATGCTCTCCTCCTTCAAAAACAACTTTGTACTTAAGGATGGAGGT
Source organism: Picea sitchensis (assembly GCA_010110895.2). NCBI lineage: Eukaryota > Viridiplantae > Streptophyta > Pinopsida > Pinales > Pinaceae > Picea > Picea sitchensis. Next base: position 7,454 of record SNQJ01S0062669.1, read on the forward strand.
GTAGAAATTGTTGTAGGATTACGGCTAGGTCCTAAGCAACATCTTATGGCTGCATATCCTTAAACTGGATTAGGACTTCCTTAATTGTGTGATGGCATAGTTGGAATTCTTTGGTGGCTAGAATTGTGTTCAACAAGAGACAAATGGTTCCTTCTTCATCTAGTTTAGGAAGGCTAGCCTAGACTCTACAATGTTGTCTCACAACTAGCTTCAAACATGACACACGAAAGACTAGATGGATATTGGAGTGGGCGGGAAGAGCTAATTTGTAAGCAACTTGTCCAATGTGTCAGATGATTTTATAAGTTCCATATAACTTTATGCTAGCTTTTGGTGGCCTTTGTCTTTGAGAGAGGTTTGCTTACAGGGTTGAAGCTGAAGAAAACCCTCATCCCCTTCAACAAAAGAGTGTTCAAAGAGACATTGATCAACATGTTGTTTCATGTGGTTTTGAGCCAGTATTAGATTATCCACGAGAGCGAAAATACTGGCCTCTCTAGTGTTAAGCATATAATCATTTTTAGATGTGCTTGGTACATAGGAAGCCACTAAGGGAATTTTTTTTCTTCCATAGACAACTTCATGTAGGAACATTTTTTTCACACCATGATAAGTAGTATTGTGCCACCATTCTACTAGGGGTAGGCACTCAACCTTATGGAAATGTATATTAGAGGTAAAGCATCTCAAATAGGTTTCCAAGAACTTATTGACCACTTCTATTTTCCCATCAGTCTAGGGGTGATGAGCTATGCTAATTTTCAATTGARCACCCTATAGTTTAAATAGCATCAAGTTCTGGAAGTTGCTAGTGAATGTGGGATCAYAGTCCAACACAATAGAGSTGGGCATGCCACATAACTTAAATATCTAATCCATGCACACTTGAGATACTTTGGAGGGTCYGAAATGGTGCGGTAGAGCACACAAGTGGGCATATTTGGAGAGGTGGTCATAAACCACCATGATGACTGATTTTGTGCCAAATTTTGGAAGGCCCACAATAAAATCCTTGGAAATATCAGTCCACATTGTGGTTGTATCAATAGTGGTTGCAGTGCCCCAAAAGTATTTACTATCTCACTCTTGTTCCTTTGAAAATGGTCACAAAAAATCCACTATAAAACTACAAATGTCTTATTCCATGCCCTCCCAAAAGAAAGAACACTTGACTTGTTCATAGGTTTCTTGAAAGCTTGAATGACCAATTGTAAGGGATGAATGAATCTCCTCTAATATCCCTAGTTTCAAAACTGAGTTTATTATTATAAAAATATGCCTTTTATACTACAAGGTATCATGTTTCCAAGTATAGGTCTAAGGTGGATTGGCGTCCTCTTAAAGTCTCTATATGAGTTGAGCCACCATGGAATTTGTTAACCATTCATGTTGGGCTTATATTATCCTATCAATTGTATGTAATGTTAAATAAAAGAGAGATCATTCGTCTTCGTATTTCTAAGACAAGGCATCAACCAACCCATTCTCATTGCCTTTCTTATAGATGATTTCATAACCATACCCAATAATCTTAGTGACCCAATTGTGCTTCTCTGGGGATGACATCAAATGTTCTAGAAAATACTTCAAATTATGATGATCTATCTTGATCTGGAAGCACTACAAAATGAAATAAGAGCAGTAAGTATCAATAGCATGAAGGATGGCCATCATATCTTTCTCATGGGTGGAGTTTCCTAAATTCTTATCATACAATTGTTTACTGGTCAGGGCTAGGTGATTTGTAAACGATAGGCTTATAACCTATTTCCTTCACCCACACATATCTCCAAACAATTTACAATCTGGTACAATTCCCATAAGTAATTTCAAGACTAAGATACATGATACGATAATAAACTACCTTTGGTTGCTTGTTCTTAGATAGTTCTGCACTGCAAGGCTTGAATGCAATAGTAACTCAACTCAATGGCCACTTTTTGGCTTAGAGGCGATTCCACTTCCAAGTTCTCTTTGTTCATAACCAAATTCTAATTTACTCCAACCACCACTCATTAGCATACAAAAGATGGACATTACTTGACATATACAAGGGATATGGTGGCACAAATACAAATAACAACATAATGCCATCCACATTAGTCCATACACCATTCACCAAGCATACTTGAGATGAAGTCAAAGTCTTGAAAAGACATCAAAATCAATGAGAGGAAAAGAGAATAAAAAAAGGATTTAAAGGAAGTGTTGAGAAAGCATTTTTTCAATTCATTGAAACATCCAATGACCACTCTCTAAGCAAGAGACACACTCACACTAGAGCATACAACTCATTTACCCAAGTATTTCATCTTCAGGGATGGAGATTCATGTAATGATGAAAATGAGGTAATGATTGATAGGAACTTTCAATAGAGGTTGATAACTCCTCATCTTCCTATTGATTGGACAAAAGATTGATTTGTATGCTACAATCAGATCGTGGTGGGTATAGTTTAGTAGTAAAAGTGTGATTCGTTACATTATCGACTCGAATAATTGAAGGATCTTTTACATGGATCTTTGATCCATCTAAAGCTCTATTTCCAAATAGGTGAAAAACCTCCCTTATGAATAAATACCATCCATCCAAGATGGAAGAGTTCATGTGTGACACATCTTCATATACTTTATGTTCCCATATTAGAGTATAGTGCTTCACTTCTTTCCATTAAAACAAATGCTCGTTGGTGTTCCAAAAGTTCATTTCCAAGCCCCTAGGGATGAAGATGCAAATTAGGTTGACTTATACAACCGACTTTAATGAGAGAGATTACTTTTTTTGGCTCAATCAATGAGAAAAATGGTCATATGGCTTGTAGACATTGAGCAATGTGTTAATCAACTAGGAAATTGCTTCTTGAGTCTTTTTGAGTTGTATATTCACCCTTAGTAAGCTACAGGTAGCCAAATAAAACTCTGAAACTTGATAGGAAATTCATGGTAGCCATGAAAATCGTAGTGGCAATTTTTGTCACTTCTAAAAATCAAATTCACAAGAAGAACAGATTTAGAAACTCCCTACAATATTGCAACAACCAAATAATGGTGTCCATAGATCTCCAATCTCATAAATAAACCAATGGCGGAGGATAAAGAGTTGTTGAGTTATGCATTTACTCGTAAACTATTGTAAATATGAAGGAAACATCCAACACTATAGATATGAATGAGATCTTAGCTCAATAAATAAACACAACATCCATTAAATCTTTAGAGCAACCATTCAAAACATATGGTAGCTTCATTAGACCACAAATGCAAGATAACACAACAAAATAAACAACATAGAGAGATAAATCAAAGCGCATGGAGACATTATTTACCCTAGAAACCCAAATGGGAAAACCAACATTCAATTGGTTTTGACTAGACTCTCTTATTATTTGGCAATGTGCAAGTTACAGGTTCTCAAGTCCATCTTCATGCTCCACATGAAAACATGAGCAACATTTCCTTCACTCTTAGCCAAAGACCCCTCTTCCTTTGTGGGGAAATGGTATATAGGAGGATGGTTCATCAAGGGGATAGTTGGAAGTTCAAGCATCCTCGTCCCTTCAGCTTCCCTGAGCTCATTTCTCCTCCCTTGTCTTTTCACTTATTATATTTGAGGAGAAGTCTCACACTGATTATATATCATTTTTTGTTTTTCCTTTATAAAAAAAAAAATTATATATATATACATATATATATATATATATATATATATATATATATATATATATATATATATATATATATATACATATATATATATATATATATATATATATATATACTATCTTTTCCTTTCATATGTTTGCATTATGATTTGATATTAATGTAGAGGTGGACATTATCCATGATGGCATGGGGCCCTTCAAGCCAACAACCACGTGTCCTTTCTCATGCATGGCCTGGAAACCTTGCCAATGTCGATCATCGTAGAGCATGTGCCAATATCCAATTGTCTTTACATAGATATGATTCAAATCATGCCTCCCCATCGGGAGGCTTTTGAAGATCTAAAAGCACAAGGATAATGAGGGAACTTTCTTTTTAATATGGTTCCTCTCAGTGCCATTTTGTGTTCCCTAGAATGTACTGAGACAAATCTCTGAATCTATACTTGTACTGGGGTTACCCATTCCCTTACATATAGAGCTATATCTTCCTTCAGCTCTTCTATGGGCACTTATCATGATGGCATGGGGCCTTTCATACTAAAAACCACGTGTCCTTCCTCATCTGTAGCCTCAAACCTTGCCAATGTCGATCATCGTAGAGCATGTGCCAATAGCCAATTGTCTTTACATAGATATGATTCAAATCATGCCTCCCCATTGGGAGGCTTTTGGTCCCCAAAAGCTTCTAAGGATATGTGAGGGAACTTTCTTGCAATATGGTTCCTCTCGTACCATTTTTGTGTTCCCTAGAATATGTCCTTTGAGACCAATCTACCAGATCTATACTTGTACTTTGCGAGTTACCCATTCCTTACACTATAGAACTATATCTTCCTTCAACTCTTCTATGGAATTGTTGGCATTCACCTTCGGTCCATGCTTGCACACATATTGTCCTTCTTAACGCTAAGAAGTTTAGACCCAAAGTTCATCCAAAGTTTTCCAACAAAACCCAAAAGCACCAGCATATCAATCCTCGGCCAAGGTCGAGGAAGGTCTCACCCGAGATGCAGAGGGGATCACAAAGAACATAAGGTCTTGTGATAGGGATGAAGGATTAAACATACAACACATTACCACAATTAACATCCATGTAACTCAAATTTGATAACATATTTGGGACTAACAATTGAAATAATACACACACATATTCAACTCATTCATCACAGACATGAATTAGATCATAATTGCCATATGTTTATTACTGGAAGTATTCCATCACATTATAGATATACAATGCATTGAACAACTACCTATGACAACCATAAAGCTTCATATCATTACTATATAAAACAACAAAAATACAACATAATGCGCCATGTGCCTTGCATTAGGACTCAGACATATTGAAGACACATGAATATATTCAAAGCATCACATGATTGCAGTAGGCTCATAGTGAGCTCGATACTAGTATCTAAGCTAACTCAAAACTCTCAGACTAGCTAGATGGTAAATCAATCAACTAACCAACCAACCAACCCATCGACCAATGGTCTGACTAACTCTTGCTCTGAGCTTAAATCTCCTTTTTATATATTTCATTGTTGGGGAGCATTGTCTCTTTCTGATCTGCTCCACTCACTTGTCTGATCCAAATGCCTTGCACACTTTTGGTACCTACCAATGCTCATCATAGACTCTCTTTATCATGGGAAATCTTAACTGTTTTGCCAACTAATCTTATGGTTGCCCAACGTCTTCATATGCTACTAGCAATAATAATTCAAGGAGATTTCTCAATGATTCATTTCTTGATTATGGTGGGCATCTTCTTTAATTCCTACGGAATTGGAAAAACTCAGACCAACACACACTTGGTAGTCTTTAAGCTTCGCATGATACTAAAAAAACTTGGTCCGATGCACACTCTATGGAATTCCTCACACATTTCATTAGGTGCACACAAAACTATGGAATGAACACACACAACTTCATTTGTGCGCATGTGCAAAACTGAACCCAAAACTTTGGATGCCAACAGGCCCCCACCACTATTATCTGGCTCATCCTCAAGCCAGCTACAACATAATACTCAAGCGGGTATTTTGAGGAAGAGAATATCATCGCTCTTCAGAATAATTGTGATTGCATCCAGTTGCTCGAACCAAAATTTTTAATGGTGCCTGCGAAAGTGAATGGGGGATCTATTTTGAGTCCCCCATTAAGCATTATCGGTTGAATAGCGATGAGGTGCCCTCAAGAGATAGCATCATTATTTGCTTGTCTTTTTGTTCTGGGACATCTAGGTCAAGCAAGAGGGATCAATCAGTCTAATTTTGGGGGGTTGTTGGTCGATAACAGGGGGGCTAGTGGCACCCAAAGTTTTGGGTTCAGTTTTGCACATGCACACAAACGAAGTTATGCACTCTCATTACATAGTTTTGTATGCACATAAGGTAATGTGTGAGGAATTTCATAGAGTGTGCATTAGGTCGAGTTTTGTCAGTAGCGCGCCAAGCTTAAATACTACCAAGAGTGCGTCAATCTGAGTTTTGCCAGTTTCACCATAATCCAAGAAGATGTCCGTCGAAATTAAGAAAGCAATCATTGAGAAATCTACTCGAATGGTTATTTCTAGTAGCATACAAAGACGTGGGGTAGCCATAAGATGAGTTGGTCAGGCAGTTAAGATTTCCCCTAATACAAAGAGTCTATGTGGAGCATTGGCAGACACCAGAAGTGTGTGAAGCAATTGGATGAGACAAGCGAGTGGAGCAGAGCAGAAAGAGACAATGCTCCCCAATAGCGAAAGATATAAAAAGGAGCTCTAAGCTCAAAACAAGAGTTATTCAATCCATTGGTTGATGAGTTGGTTGGTTGGTTAGTCGGTCAATTAGCCATCTAACTACTCTGAGAGTTTTGAGTTAGCTTAGATACTAGTATCAAGATCACTCCGAGCCTGCTATAATCCTGTGATGTTTTGAATATATTCATGTGTATTCAATGTGTTTGAGTCCTAATGCAAGTCGCATGGCGCATTATGTTGTATTTCCACTATTTTATATAGTGATAATATGAAGTTTTGTGGATATCATAAGAAGTTGTTCAACGCATTGTATATCTATGATGTGATGGAATACTTCCAGTAATAAAGATATGATAGTTATGATCTAATATGTGTATGTGATGAATGAGTTGAATATGTGTGTGTATTGTTTCAATTCTTAGTCCCAAATAGATTATTTCATATGAGTTACATGGATGTCAATTGCAATAATGTGTCGTATGTTTAATCCTTCATCCCTATCATAAGACCTTATGGTCTCTGTGATCCTCTTTGCATTATGAGTGAGACCTTCCTCGATCTTGGCCAAGGATTGATATGTTAGTGCTTTAGGTTTTTTTTGGGTAGGTCTAGATGAACTCTGGGTCTAGAATCCATAGTGTTAAGAAGGATGGTACACATGCGAGTGTGGACCAAAGGAGAACGCCAACAAATGGTTCTGTTGTTGGGACCAGAAGTCTTGTTGAGATCGATGGAGGAAAATAAAAATGAGCTAGCATCCTTCTAAGGAGGGGATTCAAGACTGGATAGAAGAGAAAGAAGATGAGTTTTCCCTACGAGATACAAAAGGATTACAGGTGAATGTGAAGGAATGGAAATATAGATATATTTACTTGGATATGCATGAGCTCTTCTTCATGAAATTTCCATATCTATTGCATGAATGGTTAAAGAGATAAGATGATGTCAATTCAGAAACGCTACCATTGGAGATAATAGTTTGGGATCAAGCCAAGCTTGATAGCTTGAAGGTGCTAGATAAAAATTGGACTCGTGCTATTGATTTTTGGTTCTCTTATGTGAAGGAAGGCTATATTTTTTAGTTTTCTATAAAATATAGTGATTCTTTCAGAAAGGTTGGAAGAAAGTTCAAAGAAGATTCGAGGAAGTGGATGCTAGAAGAAAGATGTGCATGGAGCCTAATGAGGCGAGGACTGGAATGGACCCTGAAAAGCAGAGGAGAAAAAGAGTTGAGAGATATGCAAGAAGAGTTGAGCTAAGAGAGAAAGTTGAGCAGAGGAGTAGAGAAGAGTTAGCCAAGGGTGTGCAATGAGGTGTCAAGCCCATAATGAAGAGGAAACACACACCAGGCAGTGGTGTGGGAGAGGATATTGTGCCAAAGTGGAGCACAGGCGAGGACATGCTTGCAAAGAGGCTTGGTGTCAAAGATACCAATAGTGATAGTAGTGGTAGTGAGGGCCTAGGTGACGAAGCCCGTACCCTTTGGTTGTTGTTGTATGTCGCAACCTTAAGAGAGAAGAGAGTGCACATGTGTGGTGCATGGGCAAAAAATTGTGGTGTACCAATAGAATTAGAGGAGGAAGTGTCACATGGTTACACGATGACAAGAAAATATTTTTTCACATAGTACTATGAGGTGCCAATCAAAAGAGAATTTGGCACTCAATGTAGCAGCACTACATTGAGCAGGAGAGAGGATGGCACACAGAGAAGTCATGTGCTAAGTGGAGAGAGCGATTCTATGCAAGGTTGTAGTGCACAGATCAAACCGAGAGATGAAGCGTGCAATGGCATTGTGCAGATCGACCCAGAGGAAGGAGTGCACATTTGTGGTGTGCACTCAGGACAAGAAGAGATGGTGCAAATTGTTGGTGCGCCAGATGAAAAGGAATATGAAGGCTCCCCAATTAGTGGGGGAGACAAGTTGATATTAGTGGACGATCTTGCACGACTGCAAGTAGATAACTCTTTGGGTCACTTCACGATAATTTTTATAAGAATATGGTCTTACCCCCCCTTTGTACCACCCCCTTTGTGCATTTTTAATTAAGAAGAAAACATGACAATTGTTGAAAAGATTGGAGTCAAAGAAAGAGAAGAAGATGACAAAATTGATGAAACAAGTGAAGAAGAAGGTGAAGTTAGCAATACTTTACCCCAAGTGATAGTGGTGTAGAAAGATCCAACCAATAACAGTTAGAGAAGAGGAACTAGCGCTAGTTCGAAGATGGAAAATCAAGATAGTACACTGAGGTTTCCCGTGTTCCATGGAATGGGTAAGGACAATGCAGAGAAACACTGGTTCACCTGTGAAGCAATTTGGTTTGTAAAGAGAGTTGCAGATGATGCGAGTAAGATCATGCAACTAGAGACTACATTCAGGGATAGGGCCTTGACATGGTACATGAAATACAAGGCTACTACGCCAACAAGATAGGCAAGGTCCCTAGCCGAGATCAAGCAGGATTTTCTTCGAGAGTTTCAAAAGTCGAAGTCAGAATCCTAATGCATTATGGAAATCAAGGAGATCAAGTAGAAGGAAGGAGAAACCATCTAGGATTATGACCAATGGTTCAAAATCTTGTTGGATAGGCTGATGTTCCGGATCCAGGACGTGCAACACAGAGAGTGGTTCATTGTAGGGTTTCTCCCCCATATCCAAGTCCCACTCACCCAACAAAAGGTGATGACTTAGGTTGAGGAAGTCGAGATCACGATGCACTTGGAAGCCACACCTGGAGGCGTAGAGACATCGATCGAGTTGGCACAATTCCAGCCGCAACGGGTCAACCTAACAATATAGTTGCAAGATTTGGCCAAGGATAAAGTTGTGTGTGAGAACATCTGGTGTACAACATGTTGTTTAGAGGGGCACCGTCGAAACGAGTGCTCGGTCCTTCTAAATTATGTGGCGACAAGCACGTCGAGTCCATTTCCATATGGATAGTCATAATGGTGTAAAATTTGAAAATAGTGGAGTCATGTGCCACTGCACTATCCTACATTACATAAGTATCAAACAACGACTCACACCCCATTATGTGAGTCATGTAAATTCGCCGGCCATGATGTCAATAGCTTTCGCTCCCTCCAGTTAATGCAACACAACACCTGAGATGCATTCCGGGTATAAGAGGACAAAAAGGGTGGTGAGCATGGTGGTTCCGATAGAGGCAGATATCAAGGAGGACCCTGAGGTGGATATGGGCGTGATCGCGGTCACAAACATGGTGGAGGAGGTAGTAGACCCCCCACATGTTTCAATTGTGATGAGATTGATCATGTCTCATGATTTTGCACTAAGTTGTGTGTGCTCTACACATATTGTTATAGTCCTGAGCATGTAACCGAGGACTATCCTGACTTACTAAAGAAGTGGGAGGACAAGAAGAGTAACTATAACATGGTGCATGTCGAGCCATGCAAAAACAATAATAAGAACGAGGAAGAAGATGTCCAGGTAGTAACCCACGGAGGGGTGAAGACAGGGGCAAAATTTGAGCATGGTGAAGGCTCGAGTCAACAACCAGATGAAAATATCAAGAACGCACCCCATCCCTGCCCTAAGTTTGATGTTGCTCAACAGAAGCAGTTTATGCATGAGGCGTATAGAGCCCCTGAAGAAGAAAGAGTGTGTGAGGAGTTACAATGCGTGACTTAGAGGTCTCTTGAAGAGGCACATATCTGAGAGGAAGTGCAAAGGGTGACATAAAGGTTGCTAGAGGAAGCACATATCTGTGAAGAGGTGCAATGGGTGATGTAGAGATTGCTGGAAGAAGCTTGCGTGTATAAATAATTATGATGCGCGATGGAATGATCTTTGGAGAAGGCTTGCATGTGAGAGGAAATACAATGCACAACCCAAAGATCGATAGAATAATCACACAGATAGACCAAGCTACTACGTGTTGAGAAAAAGGCTTATGAAGAACAACGTCGGGAGTAGTTGCAACACACAACGTGCGCAAAATCCTTGCATGACCTAGGTCACATGGAAGAAGCCGAAGATCAATTCAATACCTTCTTACACTGTTGTTTGTGATTGCTTAAAGATCCAAAAGTTGCAAGTAAGTTGACCCAGATGACAGTTGCTCTCATGAAAGAACAAGGAGAAGAGACCACCATATTAGCTCCATTGTCGGAAAGGGATTTTTGCCAGGTCAGCAAGCAAAAGCACACTGGTTGAGAGTTTAAGATGACAACAGAGCTCGGTGGGTACGACATGGATGGAGTCATGTTGGACCTAAGATTCTATGTGAACATTTACCCAAGAAGTCTTGAGAAGTGATGGGTAAGCCTAAGTTGGTCTGGTCGCCCATCCAACTTCGGTTAGCTAATCAATACAAGATCTATCCCATAGGTCAGCTAGAGCAAGTAGAAGTGAACATCGAAGGAGTGAAAATAAAGGTCGACTTTGAAGTCATTGAGATCATGGATGAGTCTGATCCCTACCTTGCATTACTAGGAATTGACTGGGCCTTTGACAATAATGCAATGTTAAACTTGAATAAGAGGCAGATGTCCTTTGAAATTGACACCTTGTGCATGGTTGCGCCACTATACCCATATGAGGGAGACCGCTACAATGAGCCCATAGATGAGGATGTGTAGAGTCGAGCATTGAAAATATTTACAAGGTCACGCGGCATAGAAAGGATTACATCAAACCCATCGCAGATGGAGAATTGAGTGAGAGAAGTTTCAAATATTATGACACAAATTCTGAGGATGCCCTGCATAGATGGAAAAACAAACTCTATGAAGTGTCCACACATAGATGCACACGAATCACAAAAGCAATGTGATGGTTCGAGTCTGAACTTTCCAATGCCCCACGGTTTGATGGCACCGAGCCCATGGACACATTCTTAGTACATATAGAGAAAATCGTTCCTACAGAGTAGATACTTTAGGCCATGGATGTCGTGGTTCAAGGGACCCTAGCGTGGTAGTGGGAAAACCGCCACCCAAATATTCAAAGTTGGGAGAAGGTAGTTGAGGTTATAAAAGTATGATTCCAGCCTATCACTGACTTTGAACTAGCCAACCGATATAAGGGCACTGAGGGCCCTCATGAACACATCTCATTCTGTGAATTTCACTAGACTGCTAAAATATCCCTCAATCCCAATGGGTCCATTGGTTTGTCCATACCATGGATATGATTCCTAGAAGTTGGTACATTCAGAAGGAACTCAGGAGGCAAACAAGAGAGTGGACCCATATGAGTTCCCAGTTTATTTCCACCTTATGGTTCATTGCAAAAGATTCAGTTCTCAGAAAGATGCTATGATTTGTTAAAGACTTCATCTTTCATCAGTAGCCAAAGGCCACTGACCCTAGAGTGGTCTTCTCATACCATCAGCTGGTGGAAAAAACAAATGAAGCAGTGCATTGCTGGAAGATTGATGCAGACAAATTAATGATGAAGACCCCCATGACATCTGGATCATAGAATCAAAAGGAGAACACACACTAAAGGGGAAGGTGGTAGAGATGACCGCACCAAACTACAATGGTCCCATAAAGACTAAGAAGCACAATATTGGTATAGAAGAAGCACCAAAGATGGTCATTATTGGAGATTACTGGGATAAGGAGACAGTCACTCAGGTTGTGGACCTCCTTAAAGAATATGAGGAATTTTTTCCTCAAAGATTTTCTGAGATGAAAGGAATTACGAGATCCTTGGGAGCTATGAAGATTCAACTCAAACCTGATGCCAAACCAGTCAAGAGAAGACCCTACTGCCTAATCCCTAAGTACAAAGAAAAAGTGTGGAAATAATTAGATCGAATGTTGGATGCTGGGATCATTGTCCCTATGTAGGAATCTGATTGGATTATCCCATGGTCGTGCAACCCAAAAAGACCAGGGAAATTTGTGTATGCCTCGATCTAAGATGTTTGAATGCAGCATGTGTCCATGATCCTTTCCTAACACCCTTTACAGACGATGTGCTGGAAAATGTTGGCGGCTGAGAAGCCTACTCATTCACGATGGCTTCTCAAGATATCATCAAGTTCATAACATAGAGGAAGATCAGGATAAAAACACCTTTGGAACCGAATGACGATCTTTTGCAGACACGGTCATGCCCTTTGGCTTAAAAAATTCCCCTGCAATGAATAATGGTCACAACCTTCAAGAAATTTATCCACAAGTTCCTTGAAGTATACTTGGATGATTGGACTATGTTAAGTTTATTAAAGGAACACATGCAATCTCTTCAACTAATGTTGGATCCATATCGCCAACTATAGATCTCTTTGAATTTGAAGAAATGCATATTTTGTACACCCTTTGGTATATTGTTGGGACACGTCATGTGTAAAGAATACTTGCTCGTGGAACCAACTAAGATTGTCGCCATCTTGGATATGGTGACCCCTTCTTCAGTTCGCATAATGCGTGCAACCTTGGGACATACCGGATACTGCAGACAGTTCATCCAGAACTATGCTCAGATTGTGACCCGATTGGAAAGATTGTTGCGCAAAGATATCAAATATGAATGGACACTAGAATGCTAGTAAGCCTTCGATACACTGAAAGAAAAACTAGTCACTGCACCCATTTTGATTTTTCCGGATAGGTTCAAGCTCTTCCATGTCCACATCGATGCTTCATCCATTGCGCTGGGTGTCATTCTAACACAACCAGGGGAAGGAAATATTGATCATCCGAAAGTTATCTAATGTTGAACAAAACTACACTACAATCGAGTGTGAGGGCCTAGCTATGGTATATGCCTTGTAAAAGTTTTTCCACTACTTGCTGGGGTCTGCTTTCAAATTCTTCACTAATCATTTTTCCCTCAAGTATTAAGTTAACAAAATTGTGTTGGGTGGCTGCATCTTCCGGTGGCTACTGCTATTTCAAGAATTTGACTTCAAAGTTGTTGTTAAATTAGGAAAACACAATGTGGGCCCAGATAATCTGTCGAGAATTCAGACTGGGGAAGTTGCTTAGAGCCTTGACTATGAACTTCTAGATGTGCATCTCTTTCGAGTGGAAGTCATCTCGGATCAACTAGCTTAAATAACAAAATTCCTCATCACCAAACAGGCTCCCACAAAATATAATCCTGTGCAACATCACCAACTGGTGACCTCCAGTGTTGATTATCAATTGATTGTCGCATAATTGCATAAGTTGGGTGCAGATGGAATCCTATGGCATTGTGCTTTGGAAAACCAATGAAACTCCCTCCTATATGAGGCACATGAAGGTATTGTTGGAGGCCATAATGCTGGAAAGGCGACTGCTCGTAAGGTTCTACGTGCAAGGCTCTGGTGGCTGTCTCTCTTCGCAGACTCTAAAAACTACTGCAAACACTACAATGTATGTCAACGAGTGGGAAATCCCTACCGCATAAGTGATTTCCCACTCTTCTGAGTAACTGCACTTGATCCCTTCGAAAAATGGGCAATATAATTTGTTGGGACCATCAATCCATCGACAGGTCACACTGGGGCATGATACATTATTACTGGAACAAAATATCTAACAAGATGGCATGAAGCAACACTTGTCAAGGATTGTACAACCGAGACTGCGACACACTTCATTTTTTACAACATTATCACCAGATTCAAATGTTTAAGGGTCTTGATGAGCGACCAAGGCTCTCATTTTTTGAACAATACCATCCAAAAACTCTCTTAGGAGTTCATGATCCATCACCAGAAGATCACTCCTTATGACCCTTAAGCTAATGGTACAATCGAAGCTTTCAATAAAATTTTAGAACATGCCTTAACCAAAGTTTGTAATGTGCGTCATGATGACTTGGATCAACATATCCATATAGTATTATGGGCTTACCAAACCACATGCAAAAGGCTAACTAAGCACACACCGTTCATATTAGTCTATGGAAAGGAAGCAGTCATGTCATTATAATTTGTGGTCCTTAGCCTCTGGGTCACCCTAACAATTCAAATGATCGATGACCAGTCCCTCAAGCATAGGTTGGATGATATTATGGAACTCGAGGAATTTAGAATAGTGGAAGGCTTTAGACAAGTGGTGGAAAAAGACAAACATAAGGCTTGGCACAACCGTAACATCCGCCAAAAAATCCTTCAGACAAGATCTCTAGTTTTGTTATATGACAACAAATATTTACAACATCCTGGTAAGTTATGCATGCGTTGGTTGTGTTCATTTCGCCTAGTCTACATCAGTGAAGCATGTGTCATCGAGATGGAAACCCTACAAGGACAACCACTCAAAGGTCTCATCAATGGTAGTTGGTTGAAGGTGTATTATGGCCCTCAAAGGTCAAACACCATTTAATCTCTTGTCAGCTTTATGGATCGACACAATAATATTAGCATGAGTTGTACAATATTTAGCACAAATCATAGTCGACATAATTTACATTTTAACAGTGCAATCACTCATCTTAGTCACTCATGCAATATCAATCGAGTGACATAGGGTGCAGATCATCGATATTTCCAAGTATGACTACATTTTTGCCAACAAGTACGGGGTGTTCTTTATGTACACATCACATGGGTGTTGGTGAAGTTCTTGACGCTTTAGCTCCAGACAAGGAAAATAATCTCATTTGAGCCTTATTCGCAAGTACACATTGGGTTCCAGTGTCACATTCTCTGATAACCCTTTCAAGTACAATCGATCTACAATATCAATTTTCCCATCCTTTGCAGTTTACTATCACTTCCTTCTTACCCTTCAAGTAATTCCTTCCTTCACATTGTTGCATCCTCCTTCCTCCCCGTCCCCACCATCTCACACCTATATATTTCATTCCCCCGATTACCAACTAGAGTAATTCTCTACCAGCTCCTGTCATGATTTCCATTCTCATCTCCCTACGATTCTCCTGCTCCCCTATCATGGTGTGGCTTAACCAATTATCCATATTCTTTTTTCACTAGTTTAATCGACCAACCCAAGAGGCTATCCTCCAGTCCTCCATGAGGTGGTTAGTATATCAACCCTTTCTTAGTCATCATCCGCCCACCCCATGTCCTCGATAGTATCAACTTCATAACCCCTGGCTTTTTGAACTATGTTTTCTTCTCAAAACCGCTCCCCACCCCCTTACACCAAGAGTTGCTTGACTCTTCACCATGCTTCATCCCCTTTGTTGTTAATATGAGACCTTACTCAGTGGCTCGCTCGTCGCCCTCCTCCCACTCATCGTCATCGTAGCCTCGCCCAAAGCAACCAATTCAGGCCAACTTCCTCTAGTCAATCACATTTATACCAGTCCTACTCTCACATCATGTTATCAACCCACAACCCCCCATAATTAGACCGACCGAGCCCACTTGCTCAGCTTGACCATCCCAGAAAAAAAGAGAGGATAAGAATAGAATGATGTTATCTCTTTAGGGCACCTCACCGCTATTCAACCAATAATGCTTAATGAGGGACTCCAAAAATATCCGTCATTCACTTCTGCAAGCACCAATAAAATTTTTGGTTCTAGCAACTGTATGTAATTGTAGTTGTTCTGAAGAAGGATGATCTTCTCTTTCTCAAAATACCCATTGAGTACTATGAAAAAACTGGCTCGAGGACAAGCTAGATAATAGTGGAGTGCTAACATGCACCAAAAGCACGCGAGGAAGTTGGATCAGACAAGTGAGTGGAGCAGAGCATAAAGAAACAACGTTCCCTAGTAGCGAAAGATATACAAAGGAGCTGTAAGCTCAGAATGAGAGTTAGTTAGTTCGTTGGTTGAGGAGTTGGTTGGTTGGTTAGTTGGTCAATTGGCCATATAACTAGTCTGAGAGTTTTGAGTTAGCTTAGATACTAGTACCGAGACCACTCTGAGCCTACCATAATCTTGTGATATTCTGAATATATTCCTATGTCTTCGATATGTCTGAGTCCTAATGCAGGGCACATGGCTCATTATGTTGTATTTCCATTGTTTTATATAGTAATGATACAAATTTGTGTGGTTGTCATAGGTAGTTGTTCAACATACTATATATCTATGATGTGATGGAATACTTCCAGTAATAAAGATATGGCAGTTCTGATCTAATATGTGTCTATGATGAATGAGTTGAATATGTGTGTGTACTGTTTCAATTCTTAGTCCCAAATAGGTTATCAAATTTGAGTTACATGGATTCAAATTACAATAATGTGTCATATGTTTAATCATTCATTACTGTCACAAGACCTTATGGTCTATGTGATCCTCTATGCATGTCGGGTGAGACCTTCCTTGGCCTTGGCCGAGGATTGTTATGTCAGTGCTTTGGGGTTTTGTTGGATAGTTATGGATGAATCCTGGGTCTAAACTCCCTAGTGTTAACAAGGATGGTACGTGCCCAATCATGGACCAAAGGAAAACACCAACAAGCATGTGATGCAAAGTCTTTGAACTAGGAAGAACCTGGTGGTCCTATTCTTCATCCATGATGGAAGGTTCAAACAACTTCAAGTACTCCACATTCACCATTGAAATAATATTCATATAAGGAGGAAGTATCAATATGAAGGAATTCTTGTTAACCTTCTCAATGATGTCAAATGGTTCATATTTGAGGGGATTGAGTTTCTTCATTACTCCTTGCAATCACTCCTTATGGAGGTAAATCCACACCTTGTCTCCAACATCAAAGTTATGATCCTCTTTGTGTTGGCCATGTCTAGCTTTATACTAATTTTGGTTCTTCTCAAGTTGCTCCTATACCTTCATATGTATTTATATAATCTTTTCCATGAAGGTGCTCACCTTCTTTTAATCTCCTTGTAGCTCTGCTTCATCCTTCTATGGTCTGCACACAATGTGAAATGGTGAAGGAAGTAAGTAACCAAAATAAGTCTTGAAAGGAGATTTGTTGGTGGAAGAATGGAGTTATCTGCTGTAGGAGTGTTGTATGTTAACGAACTGCTCATCCCATGTATTTGGATGTTTTCCATTATAACCTCTCAACAACTATACCAATGCATGGTTGACAACCTCTATTTTTCCATCAGTTTGGGGATGGAATGTAGTGGAATACCTAATCTTGGTATTGATTCTTTCCCAAAGGATTGTCCAAAATATGTCAAGAAATTGTTATCTCGATCATATATGATGGATCTTGTTAATCCAAAATGTACCCAAACATGGTTGAAGAATAACTCAGTTGCCTCTCATCCATATATCATCTTCTTACATGGAATGAGCAAACACATATTTATAAAGTGGTCTACCAAGAAAAATAAGTAGTCATGACATCTATGAGACATAGGAAAACCTCAACAAAGTCCATGGAGATGTTCTCCCAAGGTATGCTTGGTATTAGTAATGGAAACTATAGCCAAAGGTTTCAGTTGCTTGGCTTGTTGATGCTATAAAGAACACAACTTCTAACAAATTTCAACACCTACTCCAACATCTTTGGCCAATATACATACCACTCCAAATTTGTCGCTATCTTCGTCATGCCAAAATGTCTAGAAAGTATGGAAGTGTGAGCTTCTATCATCAAATGAATCCTTTTGTCTCATGGTATGCACAACTTATCCAACTTGTATAACAAACAATATTGGAGGTGATATTCATTTCCTTCCATGGAAGTCACTAATCTCTCCTTTAGTTGCTTGTATACTCTGAAAGCTTCATCTCCCTCACAGTCTTCACTTAGAAGGTCATGAGCAAAGAGCTTAAGCTACATTATCACCCCAACTGCTACAATATTCTTTAGTGGTGGCTAGGAGAGCATGTCTGCTAACTATAACATACCCAACCATCCCTATAACACTATTCAGGTGGTGGGGTACTCCAAAATTAATTCCCACTAACATAAATGTTTTCCTCTATTAGCTCTAATACCACTTTGTAACATACCCAACACCTTCTTTTCACCATTGAGGATACAAGGTGCTTCTCAAAACATTAATTTTCCTTTCATTCCTCTTACTCTTATACCATATTATAATTTACCTAGCCATCCAACCTTTTTAAAGCTATGATAACATAATTCTCATTGTCCTATTATGAATTGGTTAATGCATGCAAACACAACCATGTAGGCTCATACATACATGATTAAATCATTCACAATTGCATATGTAGATTTTAGATGCAACATAACAACATTTAAATTAATAATATACTCAACATTAACTCAACATAAATACAATAAACCATAACACTTATCTTTATGGAAATAAGACACCAACTAGCTGCAGACAAAGGATGTTCCATATAACCATAGTCTCTATGTTGCTTATAATATTTTTTCAATAATCCCACCCTCGAGTTAAGGCTATGAGTCCACAATGATGAAATCTTCCTATGTTTGGCTCTAATCATCTCACACAACCCAATTTCTTAGTTATTGCAGTCTCATAACTCTCATAGCAATCCAGACCCTCCAACTCTCTTTCTCCTTTATTCTACACAACCCAAGGAATGGGATCCCCTTATTTTCCATGCAATCCCTTAAGATATTCCATTTCCTTCTTGGGCTCCAACACAAACTAGCCAAAAAATATCTCTACTAGGGACTCCAGGGTTTCTCAGTTATCACTAAGTTTTCTCAATGGCAATAATTCTTCATGCACACGGGCATAATTTCTTCATGGTTTTAAGAACAACCATGCTCAACATTCTATTATAGTCATAGTATGGTAGCCTATCCTCTCATACATCCTCCCTGAAATAATGATTGAAAACTCTCTCTCGCATAACAAAAAGTCATGGATATATTTTCATGCTAACAACTCACCACGTGTCCCCATAAGAAGTCCATGTACCTCACTTGGAAACTCATCCCAAGGTTGATATGACTTAGGATAATATGAGGTAAGTGACTAGGGCTTAGAATAAAATAATATCATTTCTCTTTGGCCCCTTGAGACTCCTTTCTTTCCTCTCTTGTGGAATCATAGCCCCCCATGTTTTTGTCCTTCTCCATCTACAACCAATGATGTATTTTTTCTTTATTAACCTTCAATTATGTACAATATTTACATATTACATCATTTAGCTCTCAAACTTTCATCATATACACCTATATAAATTGCCAATCCAAGTATCAAAACTGTGGTGTTACACCAACCACTTGTAATGCCTCACCTGCTCCATCTTGCTCTGGCTTTGTAGGTACTGAAGGGGTGGATGATCCATGTGTGCGATGGTCTCTTTTCCTGGGATATAGTTCTTCCACTTCTTCACCACTTGCATAATCACAAAGAGATCCTTATCATACACAGGGTAGTCAAGTACTACTCCATCAAACAAATCTAGATAGTAATACATTGGTCTTCCTCCTTGCATGAGCACAACCCCTAATGCATACCCACTAGCATCTATTTCTAACTCAAATGGTCACTACAAATTGGGAATATCTAGGACCAAAGTATCACCAATCTTCTTCTTTAGGTCTTCAAATGCTCATTGTTATGGCTTACTGATGCAGGAGCATCTTTCCACCTTGACAGATGCACCAACAAATCAACACATCAGCACGCATACGAAGATAAGGAGAGGCATCGTCCCTCTCATTTTCAAAATTCGAAACATTAAATTATGTAAATTTATGTGTAAGGTTGATAAAATCCAAAGCCATGCCTTTAGACAGGTGTGGATAGATTCATCGAAGTAATTGACTGTAAGTAGGTCTAGATCCATGTCAGGTCTGGATCTCTATTTAATGTAATGAGTCATAGGTTAAGGTGTCCTAACGAAAACTGTGATTGTACTAAGGCGGTGGAGAGGATAAGCTTGTGGAGCCCCTCTTTTGTAAAAAGATTTGTATTGACATTCATTCGAGAGAGAGATAGGAGGTTAGACAGATAGGAGATAGGCATATATAGGAAGAAAATAAAAGAGGAGAAGAGAGAACTGAGACTTTGTGATAGTCCAGTCTTTGTAAGCATTGTACAGACATTCTTAGATTAATACAAAGCAGTTTTTCCTGCCCATGAATTGTCTATGTGTTTATGCATTTGAATGACATTTGTGTGTTATTTTATGATGTAGATGTATGTTAGATTTCATCTATGAGTTATAGGCATAAGTTGTTGTCTCTGAGTTTTTTGATTTCAGTCTAGGTTCTTTGTGGCTAAATGCAAGGAGTGCATGACATAGTACCGAGACTCTGTGAGCTAGTGCAAAGAGTGCATATCTGAGTTCTGTGTTGAATTTAGGAAAGAACGTGCCAAGAGGGGGCACCAGAAGAATTATAAACTCAAGAGAGGAGCCTCAAGGTTGCTGAATACTTTAGAGGAGAAACTGTGCAGAGAAAGATCAGAGAGACAGCGTCACTGAGAACTCTGTAGAGATTTTCCAGGTGGGCATCAAGCGAGTGCAAGGAGTGCATGGAAGAACTCTGCTTCGAGTTCAGAGAAAAGAGAAGTATTAGAGGAGAGGACACTTACAGAGTTGTTGAACACTATGGAGGAAGACCTCTTCAAGGAGTGCACCAGGCTAACACTCGGACGAAGTGTTGAAAGGCAACCTGTTGAAGGCCAGTCAAAGTGCAAGGAGTGGGCACAAAGATAACTTGTTTCAAGTTCATAATCTTAGGAGGTTGAGCGCAAAACGCGTGTTAGGAGGGAACCATAACTCTTTTAGAAGACGCAGAAGGGCCGAGTCCCTTAGAGACTAAGCAAGAAGAAAACTCAGGAGAGATAACACAAGGAGGGTGCAAGAGTGGACTTATTCCAAGTCCCGAAGCTTAGGAGGATTAGTGCAAAGTTGCACGTAGAGAACAAGTGTGCGTAGGGCCAAGGTCAAGTTTCATTGACACAAGCTTAGGAGGGAAGACAAAATATGAGACTTGAGTAGCCAGGCTCATAGAAGAACCAAAGGTTGAGGCCCTTGAAACATTTGAATTCTTCCAAGTTGGGAGAAGTTGAGCGTGCAGGAGGAGGAAAAATATCTCAGCCGTAGGATCTGGGAGCGCGTGAGCCAACAGCCGTTGGATCTAGGGAATGTGCACAAGGTTTAACCCCATTGGAGTTTCACATGAGAGTGGATATCGCAAAACATGAAATCCTGAAATCATCAGGACCGTCCAATCAAAGAAGACATGTGGCGACAGATCAACATTTCACTGATTCGTAAATCGAGAAGTTGGAGGTACGAGTCGTGAGGATTCGCGAAATGCGGAATCGTGACATAATCATACTTGTTGACTGGAGAGCTAGTGTGGACCGTTGATCTGATCTGAATATTTCACAATTTCGGGTATCAAAGAACGGAGGTGAATCGCATCGGGAGTTCCCCATACACGAAATCTCAACGCGCCTTTTTGAATAAGTGTGTGGTCACAAGGCATGGTGACGTGGAAAAAGGCTCGCATTTAGTGCTTGTTCACATGGGTGAAAGTTTCATAGAGACCTTTGGATTGTTTTTTGAGAGGTTCCAGAAGGGAATCAAAGACTGTTTAAATTTAGTCTTGAGAAGATCCTAGATCGGGAGGTCGCGCAGCCCTTGGAGAGGAGGGGGTCTCCACCAAGTGGTATCAAAGCTTAATTTCATCTATATATTTCGAGCAAAAGAGAAAGAGGAGAAAGAAAAATTTTTGTTTGTAGATGGCAGACAAGGGCGAGACAGATGAAGGAGATAGAGTACTGATGCTCTGTGTGTGAATTCTGGCAAGGTGTGTAGTAAATGGTAGAAAGTTAGATGAGATGAAACCAAAGGGTGGAAAATGGCTACTGAAGGCCATAGGGGTGGTCAAGACAAGGACCACTAGCAAAAAACCAAAGTTGATATAGATAAAGAACTCATAGAGATAAGAGCACGAATGGAGAATCTTGCATTTAAAATGTAGCAGGATGCTAAGGTGCATTGGGTATATGAGTGGCCCATGAAGAAGAAGGTAAAATTGCCGATTAAGAAATTGTTGGCTAGAGGAAAACAAAAGCTGTTGAGAGTGTGGCTAAAGTATGTTGAAAGCATCAGAGGTGAACAGGAGATGGTTCACATATGTGAGCCAGAAACTCGGAAGAGTCTTAGTGATGGTGAGGAGAAGAGATCAGAGAAGGGTCTCAGAAACTGCCCAGTGAGCAGTGAGGGACTTTCAGGTTGCCTAGAGGGCAATGAGAATAGGTCAATGGTTGATCTCAAAGACTGCCAAGTGGGCAGTGAAGAAAGTTCAGATTGCTAGGTGGGAAATGAGATGGGATCATTGGAGGATCTAATAGACTGCCAGGAGGGCAGGGCATAAATCCCAGATTTCCAGGTGGGCAAGGGAAAGAAGATGAACTCAACTGAGAGTTCATATAATCAAGGAGAGTTGATGGAGGAGGATCATAGGAACATTCTGATCATTGGGGGAATTAAGATATTCCTACCAAGCAGCCCAGTTGAGGCCAGAGTATGTGTTGCAGATGCAACAACAGAAGAAGGACAACCAACAGTGACTGTCATAGAAGAAATGGAACAGATGTTGATATCTTCCCCAACAGAAGAAGAGCATGCAGTTAAAATGTTCACTCCATGGGAGGAGTTAGAGATGTTGGAGGATTGGTTGAACAATCCAGAACCAGAAGACAGTCACGAAGATTGCAAGAGAAGAGCATTCGACATAATTGCTTAGAAATTTCAGCCAGGAAGCTAAACAAAAGATGAATGGAGCACTGAAGTATGCAACAAAAGATGAAGCAGAATTACAGTCTGAAGAGCAGCTAGAGGAAGTTGGAACTGAACCAACACAAGGAAAAATGGTAGAAGCTAATATGTCAGAAGAGGAAAAGGCTGAGCAACAATTCAATAAGGGGACTCCAGAATTGAAGTCTGCAACGGAGTGGAAAACTAGTACCATAAGAGGTGATGAAGACAACATGGAAGATCAAGTAGATCTGTCTATTAATAAGTATGGAGAGGAGGAAGTGCAACATAGAAGACTGCATAAGAAGAGCTAGCCATTGGAGCAGCTGGACAAGGTGATTGAAGAAATCATGAGGGTGATGTTGAGGTCAACAGAGGAGATTGATAGCAAGGAGAAGCTGAACAGAAGGGATCCTACCATAGCAATAGGGAAGAAGCAACAACAACAACAAAGCAGTGGAGAATATGGACAACTCCAAAGAACAGTTTGGGATCCAGGTGGATTTCAACAGAGTCAAGAAGCTCATGAGCAGGAGCTCATGATTTTTTCACAGCAGTGGAGTATGATGCAAGAACATCTTTCCACCTCCAAATATGCACCAACAAATCAACACATCATCACACATCTGAAGATAAGGAGAGGCACCAACCCTCTCATTTTCAGAATTCGAAACATTAAATTATGTAAATTAATGTGTAAGGTTGATAAAATCCAAAGTCATGCCTTTAGACAGGTGTGGATAGATTCATTGAAGTAATTGACTGTAAGTAGGTCTAGATCTGTGTCGGGTCTGGATCTCTGTTTAATGTAATGAGTCATAGGTTAAGGTGTCTTAACGAAAACAATGATTGTACTAAGACGATGTAGAGGATAAGCTCATGGAGCCCCTCTTTTGTAAAAATATTTGTATTGACATTCATTAGAGAGAGAGAGAGAGAGATAGGAGATTAGACAAATAGGAGATAGGCATAGATAGGAAGAAAAGAGTAGAGGAGAAGAGAGGACTGAGACTATGTGATAGTCCAGTCTTTATAAGCATTGTACATACATTCTGATATTAATACAAAGCAATTTTCCTTGCCCATAAATTGTCTATGTGTTTATGCATTTGAATGTCATTTGCGTGTTATTTTATGTTGTAGATGTATGTTAGATTTCATCTGCGGGTTATAGGCATAAGTTTTCGTCCGTGATTTTTTTGATTTCAGTCTAGGTTCTTTGTGGCTAAATGCAAGGAGTGCATGGCAAAGTACCGAAGACTCTGTGAGCTAGTGCAAAGAGTGCATATTTGAGCTTTGTGTTGAATTCAGGAAAGAACGTGCCAAGAGGGTGCACCAAAAGAATTATAAAATCAAGAGAGGAGCCTCAATGTTGATGAATACCTTAGAGGAGAAACTGTGCAGAGAAAGCATAGAGAGACAGAGTCACCGAGAACTCTGTAGAGCTTTTCCAGGTGGGCATCAAGTGAGTGCAAGGAGTGCACGGAATAACTCTGCTTTGAGTTCAGAGAAAAGAGAAGTGTCAGAGGAGAAGACACTTACAGAGTTGTTGAACAGTTTGGAGGAAGACCTGTGCAAGGAGTGCACTAGGCTAACACTCAGACAAAGTGTTGAAAGACAGCCAGTTGAAGGCCAGTCAAAGCACAAGGAGTGCGCGCAGAGAGAACTTGTTTCAAGTTCATAAGCTCATGAGGTTGAGTGCAGAACACATGCTAGGAGTGCACTAGAAGTCTTTTAGAAGATGCAGAAGGGTCGAGTCCCTTAGATACTGAGCAAGCATAAAGCCGAGGAGAGATAGCACAAGGAGGGTGAAAGAGTGGACTTATTCCAAGTTCCGAAGCTCAGGAGGAGTAGTGAAAGTTGCACGTAGAGCACAAGTGTGTGTAGGGCCGAGGTCAAGTTTCATTGACAGAAGCTCAGGAAGGAAGACGAAAGACGAGACCGAGTAGCCAGTCTCGTAGAAGAACCAAAGGTTGAGGCCTTTGAAACATTTGAATTCTTCCAAGTCAAGAGAAGTCGAGCGCGCAGGAGGAGGAAACAAATCTCAGTCGTAGAATTTGGGAGCGCGTGAGCCAATAGCCGTTGGATCCAGGAAATGTGCACAAGGTTTAACCCCGTTGGAGTTTCACAGGAGAGTGGATATCGCAAAACGCGAAATCCCAAAATCATCAGGATCGTCCACTGAAAGAGGACACGTGGCGACAGATCAACGTTTCACTAATTCGTAAATCAAGAAGTTTGTTATAGCAAGATTTGCCTCACCATTGCTATCTTGCATAGAGGGCCTTTTTCGATTTACCTATGCAGAATTTTCATCACTTTTTGATGAATCCAAAGCTAAAAAATATACATCTTTCCACATATACGCTCCCTAACTGCTATGCAATATGCGTATAATCTTGCTTCTCCATTACAGCTCACGTATATCGAGATTTGTGCCAGAAAATACAAAATGAGGTCGGGTTTCCATGTCACGACAATAGGTCTCTGATCCTTGGCCTTCCATGTACTGGAAACGTTTCGACTCGGCCCTTCGGTTGCATTTTGGAGGCTATAAGAGAATAATTTCGAACTATGGAAAAATAGGAGAAAGCATTCAACTTTGAGAGCAAAGTTACTCTGGAGAAATTACTTCATATTGAGTCTACATCCCTTTGTCCCTCAAGTCTGAACACAGTGTTCAGCCCCCAAGCTCTTCCCTTATTATTGAGAGGACATCTTTGCCTCTTTCTCATGAGCTTTCCTTTGGTGGAGGATTGAAGTGGTGGGGACCCAATTGGAAGTAACTTGGTTTCTTGGTTTCGAACCGTGCCGACATGAAAGTCTGTAATGTTGACACTTCTGCTGATAATTATTAATAGAAATACTCCTTTCTCGTCCTATTGGTATCTTGCAAATATATGATTATTATCCATGGGCATGTTTGTAATGTTTATTAATGGATTATGCTATCTGATGTGCTAATCCCTTTTATATCATCACTATATACTTACTTTGCTCGTTTGTTGAGAACTTCTCGCAGGTATAAAGCTTTGGGTCAAAGTGTTCAATGGTGGAACATCATCAAACGTTGGATCGAGGTAGGCCTCTTTCTTGTATTGCACATTAGTCTATATAACATATGTTGGAATTGAGTTGATTTCTGCAGTCATACCTGTCTTTTGTGGTTTACCCTTGGCCATAGAGAGTTTTTCCCTTGTAACAGAAATGGCGACTCCACTGGGGATAGATCTTCCTTCTAAGGGTTGAAGTACTTTTTCTTCTTACATTGCTCTTTTTTCCTTTGTGTTTCTTGTCGTATCACTGCTTGACATGTCCTGTTCACTCTAGGTCTGAGTTTTTAGCCTTTTGCCCTTGCCTGGCCTTTTTTTGAAGCACATACGCCCCTTTTTGCCTTGACAGTCACGTATGCATGTTGCTTGTCTCACTGCAACAAGCGTATATATGCTCTGTTCTCCTAAACAGTCGCGTATACCACTTCCCCTTGCTTGTTTGCTTGGTTTAGTGACTACTGGGTGGGATTTGAAGATTTCTGAGCCTTCTTAGGACTCTGTAGTGTCTGTTGAGATTATCTGGGATGACAGGAAACCTGTTTAGAGTTGAATTTTTGGGCAGAGTCTTTGTCTTTGTTTTCCATTTTTGATTAGCCCTTGTTCTCTGGGATGTTTGCCTGGCTGCTTGGTATTCTGCTCGAGTTATTGCTTTTATACACAGTAGAATTTATATATCAGGTTGCTCACCAGTCTATGCATTTTCTTTTTAGTATATTGAAAATACAAAAAAATAGGCATTTTGCATTGGTTGGCATTTTTGTCTTTGAATTTTTATCATTAGCTTAGCACATTTAGCAAAAGATCATATTTTACTTTTGAATTGAAGATTTGAAATTGAAGACTGCACTGTTTTTATTATCATATCATTCATTGAAAAGTTAAAGATAGACTTTGCATTATATCCATATTTSTTTTATGGCAGAGTCATAACACCAAGAGTTTCACTTCCATACCTTTTTGAGTAACCACGACCAATAAAATTTACACTTTAAACTAAAATTGATTAGTCACGATTTTATTTTTAGGGTGCACAAACTAGCTTAGGATTTAGTGCCTTGGAATAGGATTTTGTGAGTAAACTTCGCCAAGGCAATTAAATCAACGTATGTGTCTTAGACAGGGAGTTGAGAAGTCCATTGTATAATCGGTAAGATCAAGAGGCTCCGCTCACACCGAAGTTAATCATGAGGTCGCACAAAGTTAGTTGAAGGGATAACCCCTGGATACTCACCTAGTTTCAGAGATATTTTTGTGGATTTATTCGTATTTGGGGATCTTGCTAGTACCCATACCTCTGTGAGAAGCGGTTCTTTCAAGGTTTCGGGCTTTGCTACCCTGCCCATACAATGATCCGGACTTACGACTTCTCGCCTGTGGATCGGTTATACAGTGGTTTATTAGTTGCTTGACTTAGGTATCTCATAGGTTACTTGCAGGGGTTATTCTGCTTGTATCCTGAGTCAGATAGGGGTCAGACAACACACAACCTTTATGGAGGATTACCTCTCTGGGGGGATCTGACTGACTGGTTATTATTCCTACGAGGGCCCTTATAACTGATTMTGTTACCTCCAAACTTTAGTGGGGAGTCTCAGGTCCCTCTTGGATGAGACATACCTTATTTAGCGAGGGAGGCCACTCAACCACTTTAGCCTGTTTGCATGCATATTGGTCGTTTGACTTTTTGGTATGCTCTTTGACTACTAGTTGACCTTAGGTGTCTATTTTGGGTTTCATCATTATGGGTCTTGGAGTTTCTTTTTCTCCCTCATTCACTGCTACCCCCCATGACGTTCATGGGGGAAAATCCGTCCTCTTTTTATAATGGTATGCAAAATTATGGTACTCAATCAATGCCTTGGGCCTCTAATAATTTTTCTCATGGTATGTCTGATATGTCTTCTCACTTTCCATCCTCTGTCTCGCCTCCTTATGCGAATACAAGTTTTGGGTATGGGGGCATGATGCCTCCTTCTTATCCCTCTCCGTTTGGTGGGAGTCATATCCTTCAAACACCTCTTACCGTAGGAGGTTGGAATCTTCCTTCTTACGAATCCACTATGCAAGAAGTAAGTGCCCAATTAAGCAATCATTCTACTTGTTACACTCCGTCCACTTATCCTTCTTCCGCTATGTCGGTTCCTACGAACAATTTTCTCATGGAGGACCTCTGTCTTCCCTCTGGTGCTTCATTCGGGGGGAGTTATTTTTGTAGTATGGGCAACCCCCTTCATGAAGTTCCTTCATCTGGGGGCAACATATATCCTCACATGAGTAACCCTTGTCATGTCACTTTCTCTTTGCAAGCGGCTTCAATGCCCTTACAACTCTTTATGAATCAGTATGGAGGAGCATACTATCATGTTGGACCAAGACATGGTGTTAACCAAGATCCTTCCTGGCCTGCAATTTCTCAGAACCAATCTTTCCTTGGACCTTGGTCTCAAATGCCATAATTCATCACTGCCACAAGTCCAATCACTGTGTGTCATACTAGTGTTATATCACCAACTTCTGCTAGTCATGTTGGAGATTGGTCGACAACCTCTGCAAGTCATGTTGAAGACCTGTAACCAGTCGCTACAAGTCATGCTGGGGGCACAAGTCTAGTCACTGTGTGTCATACTGGAATTATATCACCAACCTCTGCTAGTCATGTTGGATATTGGTCGACAACCTCTAAACGTCATGTTGAAGAGCTGCAACCAGCCGCTGCAAGTCATGCTGGGGGCACATGTCTGGTCACTGCTAGTCACACTGCACATCCATCGCCAACCTCTTCTAGTCATGTTGAATTTTTTCTACTAGCCTCTGCAAGTCATGCTGGGAGCATTTCACCAGCCACTGCAAGTTATGCTGGGGGCATTCATATGATTGAGAAGCCTAGACGTCTCAGACATAAGCCTATATTTTTTTGCAGGACTTACGAAGGAAGGCACCTTACTCGTTTGTGTCCTGTTACTACTAGGATACCAGAAGCGTGGGGCTCACCTAAGGGCCCTTCAGGTTCTGAGCCATCTATGGTTTCACAACACTCTGTTCCTTCTTTGGTTGATACAACAATCATGCCGATGAAATCTTCGACTGAGACCTCTTTTCCTTTAGGGGTTGATACGTCCTTTGACCTTGTTTTCTCACATCTCGTTCAACCTGTGGTCATGTCGATGAAATATTCGACGGACACCTCTCCTATGTTCAGGGCTGATGCGTCTCTTGACCTTGTTGTCTTGCATCTTGTTCAACCAATGGTTG
>SNQJ01S0062669.1:36731-54785 GCA_010110895.2 Picea sitchensis
GATGCAACGACAGGTGGTAAGTGTGCCCTATGCTTGGGTGTGACTCTTACGATGTCTCACAAACACCGTACTATGTTATCATGATACACATCAGGCACCACAAGCGTAGATGTCATGATTATTGTATTGATAGATCATATATGTATTTTGAGGGTGTGGGCCCCAATTTTGTACTATGACACCATATTTTTGGAGAGATAAAATATAAAAAAAATTGGTATTCGGATTTAATTATATTACAATGTGTACATTGGTGAATGCATTTTCTTTGCTTTAGTTATGTGACAAATGCCAATCTAAAACATAATTAGCGTATGCATCAGATACATAATTAGAACTTCTACGTATGTGATGATAAGTAATAAAATCAAAATGTCATTCCAAAAGTTGTACTCGTAGGAATCGTCAGAGTAAAGTAAGGTCTCGCACATGGTAACTGACATTCAAATGACATATTATTAACTTGGAGTCCATGCGATCTTCTAAGGAATGAATACCATGTGAAACAACATTGCATAAAAGCTCTATAATGACTCTATATTCGACCACATTATTCATTGATGGCCCTAGAAAAACACCACCTGAAGGCACCAGTTAACCCTCGGGTGAGTAAACGACCCAAGTGGCGAAAGCCAAGTTCTGTGTATAATGACTGGCACCGTCTGTGAATCCTAAGTAAACTGACGACTCCGTTGACATCTGCCAACCAAGGAAAATATCGATAAACAAGCCGATGACACAAAGAAATATATATATATACACTAAAATACGTTAGTATACAAAGAGTTACGCCCAATCTTGGGGCTCAAGCATAATATCTTTTCAAGTATAGCCCATTCCTGGGCTCATCCAACATATTCCCTTCATAATATTCTAATTTGTAGGCTCCTTTTTCTAAGACACGTCACACGATATAAGGACCATGCCACATGGGGTTGAACTTGCCTTCCTCCAGTGGTTCTTTGGCTTGGTCATACAAGAGGACCAAGTCACCCTTAGTGTAATGCCGAGGATAGAGATACTTATCATACTAGACCTTGACACATTGTTTATTCGCTTCAATAGCCATAGATGCATCTTGACGTTGCTCATCTAGGCTCTCTAGGAGTACGAGGCATTCTTCAAGCTCAGAAGTGTCAGGTAGGAGCTTAACTACCATTCTAAGAGAAGGGATTTCACATTCAATAGGAATAATCAACTCCACACCATGTACTAACTGAAATGGAGAAAACAGGTGGAAGTCTTAATAGAGGTTCGATATGCCCAAAGTACAGGGTAAAGCATGATATGTCGGTCATATTTTCTCTAGCTGATAGTTTTTTGCAAAATGGTCTTAAGAGACTTGTTCATAGCCTCTACTTATCCATTTGCTTGGGGGTAGTAAGGGGAAGAATGACCATGTTTAAACCCCAATTTCGATGCTAACTCTTTCATCATTTCATTCTAAAAGTGACTGCCATGATCAGTGACAATCTCACTCGAGATTCTGAATCTAGCTATAATTTGATGGAACACGAAAAATGCAGCAGTCTTACCATTGGATTTAATTGTAGGCATGGCCTCAACCCACTTAGTAAAGTAGTCTACGACCACGATAATGTGTTGATTCCCCCCAGTCAAGGTTGGGTTGCAATCCACAAAATCCACCCCACTTCGTGAAGGGACCGACGATGATAACCGAGTTAAGAGGGGATGGATGCAAGTGCATCTTCCGAGTGAACACCTGCCAGGGGTGACACTTATTAACCACTTCGACACAATCTTTAAAAACAGATGACCAAAAATAATCGGCCCGCAATATTTTATGGGTTGTCACAAGCCCAGATAAATGACCACCACAAGTTCCACTGTGACAATCATTAAGAACATACTCAACTTATTCATGAGTGAAGTAACGACGCAATATATTATCTACGCCTCGAAGATACAAAGTGTCACTGACGATAAGGTAGTTCTTAGCTTGATATCGTATACGTTGTCGATCATCTCTCGGAAGATGCTGAGGGAACTTCAAGGTTTGAAGATAGATCAAAATGTCTCCATACCAGGGGTGTGATGACGCGATAAGGAAAATGTGTTCATTCAGAAATGAATCAACATGAATAACGTCCTCATCTAATCAAGGGAAGTCCAATACTAACTCGGAAAAAACTAGCAATTTCTTGGATTTCACCAAAGCAAAATCAAGGTCAAACTCTTGCAAGATGACAATTCATTCATTGTATCCCCCCCTATGATATTCCTAGTAAGGATGTATTGAAATCGTTTGACATCAATAACTACGGTAATTTTTCAAAGCAATATATAGTGTCGTAATCGTTGAACTGCATGAACGACAACCAAATATAACTTCTCAACATGAGAATACTTGAGTTCAGGGCCAACTAAATTTTGACTAAGATAGTAAACGATGTGCTCATGGAGCTCATCATCCTCCTGAACTAAAACCATACCAACCGTCCCTTCGGATGCAACGATATACAACAAGTAATCTCTACTGTAGTCCAGAGGCTTCAACAAATGTGTCGATACCAAGGCTTTCTTTAGCGCATCGAAGGATTCCTGGGCTCGCTCATCCCATATAAACATAGTTTCCTTCTTCAAGAGATGCATGAAACCCTTAGTAATATTGGCATAATTTACTATAAGCCGATGTAAGAAGTTATCTTTCCCCTGTAAACCTTGAAGCTGACGAATGTTGCGTGGGGGAGGCAATCAAAGTATTTCCTCAACCTTTAAAGGATCCACCATGATCCCAGACTCAGAAACTAAGAATCCTAACAGATGACCTAACCTAATGCAAAAGATGCACTTGTGAGGATTTAAATAGATGTGATAATACCAACATCTTTCAAAAACTAGCAGAAGGTGGGTAGAGTGATCCACTCTCTTGTGAGAGTGAGCAGCGAGATCATCAAGGTAAGCTTCGACTATATCCTTGAGATCATGAAAAATGAATGTCATGGCTCGTTGGAAGGTTTCTCCAGCATTTTTAAGGCTGAAAGGCATTTTCCAGTATGCGAATGTACCCCAAGGACAAATAAATGTCATCTTATGTTGATCCTTGGGTTTAATCTGAATTTGGTTGTATCCTGAAAATCTATCTATAAAAGAAAAAGACCTCGCTTCCTGCACACTCATTGAGAATCTGATCAATGAAGGGTGTCGAGAAGTTGTCTTTAGGACATGCCTTTTTCAGGTCTCGAAAATCCATGCATACACGGATGGTTCCTTCCTTCTTATTTATGGGAACATGATTGGATACCCATTCAGTCAAGGGAACCGGGTAGATAAAACCAACATTCAATAGTTTCTCCACTTCTTCCTTAATAGCAGGGGTCTTCCTCGGATTAACAACTCTAAGTGGTTTTCGAACAACCTTAGCATCTGGGTAGGTTTTAATCTCATGTTCGACAATTAGAGGGTCGATTCGTAACATCTCTTTATATGACCAAGTGAATACATCACATAATTCTTTGAAGAGCTCAATGTAGATTTGAATTTCTTCAGGCGAGCAATCTACACCGATATATACATTTTAAACTTTATTAGGAATACGAGAGATATTGATTGTGACGATAGGAGAGATACTCACCATGTTTCCTTCCACATAAATGTCATGCGTATCAAGTGGAACTACGGCCTGACCGACTATCTCACACAAGGTGGATCTAAAATCATCTTGTTCGATTCTAACAAGCTCTGGGAGAAAGTAAGAGCGATGATGCATATCATCCCATCACCTATTGGAAACACTCATGGCCTCTAAGATCACTTCATTCGAAGGTAAAATATCATCGAGGAAATCATATGAGAAAGACGATGAAGTGGCCTATATGGGTCGTAGAACAGGATCCTCCTCGTCCATTTGTGAGGAGACATGATCTGGGTTGGCAGTAGAGTCAAGAACAAACTGATATGCTATCTCTGCCGCCGACAGTGGAATTTCCATTCCAATATGTGAATGAACTTCACAAGACATGGTTGGGGAAGGTAGGGTCCAAGGATCGTTAAAATATGAAGTGCGAAAAGGAACAAATCTCATTGACGAAGCAAACCTACTGGACATGGCATAGATATGATGAATTGTTACAATGAAATCAAAGGTACCCATAAGGGAGGAATACATTCTGACACCAATATTCTCAGTTGGCAACTAAGAATTGTCGATCACGGGGATCGATGGTCTAGCTGATACATTGGGGCTAGCATATGCAAAGGATAACTAATCGATCATCACGATTTTCCCATCGTGAGGAAAACATAAAGTACAAAAGACAGACGATATGACTACAGTCATAGCATAAGTCCAATTACGCCCTAGTAATAAGTTATAGTCAAGGGGCGCATCAACCACTTCAACATCCACCTCCACTGTCTTCCCACCTAGTTGGACCGGAAAGGCAGGAAGAGTGTCGTGGGGCCAAAAAGAATGACCATGAAATGCGGTCAACATGGTCAGAGATTGAGAGAGGTTTGGAGAGCTAATGGATGTCCAACAGGTTAGGGACATCATGCATGTTGCAGTGCCTTCATCAATAACAATACATTTGATGGTATACTTTGAGTAATCCACATGGATTTGAAAGGCCACATGGTAAGGCAAGCGAGGCTTCACATTTGTGTCGTCAAACTTGATAACCTTAGAGCCACAGGGGTCTAAAGCTCCTAACACAGATAAGAAGGCATTCCTCTGTGAAGGACACATCTGGAGTACCTCCAGATCCGACATTGCGCAAGGTATTTGACCTAGATCCTCATCAATAGAGTAATTATGGGAAGTTATAGCATTAGGGTTGTGTGTAGAGCATTTGAGCACTCCTTTCAGAATACAAGGAAGAGGCTCTGGTTTTCCATTCTGTAAATGCATATCTGAAGGAGGGGGAGACTCTAGACCTGGAACAACCTGTGAAGAATTGTAATCGTGAGACTGAGTGGCTACATTAACCTGAGACTTGACCATATTGATGCATAGACGGTCATCGTCTTGCGCTGGTGGGTTTTGAATTCCACTTGCTGCATTTCCGGCATTAGAGGAGCTCGAGGCCATGTGATGATTATGCAGAAAAGGATTAGTCAACACATCATGTGGTAGATATAAAATCCTCATAGATTCCACGAATTTGGGGCACAAGTGGGTAAGGTAATCATTAGTACAAAGCTTGCAAGGAAAATTCACCTTTCGCCTTTATTTCTTTCCCTCACCAACATTATTGTTCAATTTCTCATTGTTAATGTTTTCCTTGGGTTTATTGCTATTATTAGTATTCCTCCCACCCTTACGATTGTTACCATGTCCTTTCCTTTTATTCCCTCTTGGTTGTTGGTTACCATTCAGGTTGGTCGACGATTGCACATAATGTACATCCGTTGATTGAGTGGGAGTGGAGGACACAAATGAAGCTTGCCCTCCTACATATTGGTTTAGAGACAAATATTTCAACTGGATTGTCACCAAGTCTGTAGATTTAACATTTTCGGAGCCTACAATGCCATCGTCATTAGGCCTGGGATTTTGTCTAGCGTCATAGCTTGACCTTGGTGCGTCAGGAAGAATTTTGTATAACATCCCAGACTGAGCATATATAAGATCTAAATACTGGGATTTAAAAATCGCTTCTTCCTGAGATGTAATTCTGGATGTAGAAACATCCTTCAAAATATAAGGCTGTAAATACTTAAGGAACCATTCCAACATGAACTTTGGAGGAATGAAGGCCTTGATCAACCTCTTCTGTCTATGCCATTCTTGGATGTGATCCAAGATATGGGTGGCTTTGTCCTGGCGAAAGGCTGACAAAAGTTCTATACCAACATTGTAATGAACCGACAATTGGAAGTGGTTGAGGAAGACTAAAACCATCTGATTAAAATTTTTGTACGCCCCCCCGGTATCTCGATGTACCATTTCGCTGCGACCCCCGTGAGGGTGCGTTGAAACACTCTTAAATGAATAGAATCATCGTTAAGGGAATTAGAAGAGCACCAAATATGAAAAGTAGTGACATGATCACTAGGATCCTCACCAGTCTTACCCTCTAATTTCAAAATATCTGAAAGAATATTGGTGGGGACAGGGGGCCATGTCAGGTCATGATGCACAAGGTCATTCATTAATCTTAACAAGTTTGGAAAATTGAGCATGGCCAGAAAAAGGGAGACGAGGTTGCGACATTTCGCCCCAAGCTTCCGAGAAAGATCATTGTTGGGGAATCACAACCCATCCAGGGTTCTGGTATGCACCATGGCCCTGTCTGAGATTGTAAAACCCCCCTTCGAACCAATTCATAAAGGGTTGGTTGGGTACCATTTCAGTAGGAATGTTATGATGAGGATTGTAAATATTTCCCCCAACCGGAGTAGCTCTAGGTTCGGGGTTTCCCAAGGTGTGAAAATGACCTCCTTCGGTTGTGAATCTAGAGGATAGAGGTGGATTCGTCATGCTAAACGTGTTGGTTAGAATCGGTGTGGAGGACGTAGGTGTAAAGGACATAACATAAGAAGCAACTTGTCTGCCATGTTAACTACTCCATCTAGGAGCATTAAGACCAAGATTAGACCTAGGGTGAAAAGGAGGTAGGATTCCAACCATTGGAGTCGTTTGGGGAATATGAGAACCACCAAACAACAATGGAATATGCAGAGGAGTCATGCCCCCAAATTTAAATCTAGTATTCATATTAGACGCTAGAATGGAGGATGAAAATTGCGATGTGAAATTTGACATACCATAAGAAAAAGGGCTAGAGGCTGTAGGGATGGACTGAGTATTGTAGCCTGGCGAATGAAAAAGAGGACCAAAAGGGTTCATGATTGTAGCTTGAGTATTAACTATAGGTCGGATAAGAGTGATGATGGGAACCTCTGACACTACAACCATGGTGGTTGAAGGCGTCAAAGGAGCATCTTAAACTATAGTAGGTATGGGAGTTGAAGGACTCCCAGTATCTTTCTGACTCAACTCAATACTCATACTTGTATGACCACAAGTATGGTAGGTGGAGGTGTGTGTACCACATTTGATAAATTTACGCCTTTTAGAAGGAAAAGACTCAAGATGCAGCGGTAACTTTGAAAAATGATGAGACGTTCAAGGAAGCTAGTCTGGCTCCACGATGACTCAAGACTTAAGATATAAAAACAAATCCTAAGGCCAACTAACAATCAAAGAGCACACCAAAATCAACAAAAGGCCAATATGCACACAAACATGATAAAGTGGTTGAAAGGGGCCTCCCTCCCTAAAGTAGGTATGCCTCGCCCAAGAGGAGCCTGAGACTCCCTGCAAAAGATCGAAGGTATCAAAATCAGTTATAAGGGCCCTCACGGGATTAAAAACTAGTCGGTCAAATCCCCTTGGAGAGGTAATCTTCCATAAAGGTTGTGTGTTTTCCAACCCTTATCTGACTTAGGGTACCTATAGAATAACCCCTGCAAGTAACCTATGTGGCTACCTACTTCAAACAACTAATCCACCACAATATAACCAATGCACAGACAAACAGTCGTAAGTCAGGTCCATTGTATGGGTAGGGTAACAAAGCCAGAAATCTCGAAAGCACCGCCTCTCACAGACATAAAGGTACTAGAAAGACCCCCATATACGAATAGATCCCCAAAAATATCTTTGACGCTAAGAAGGTATTGGAGGGATATCCCCTCAACCAACTTCGTGCTACCTCGTGCTTAACTCCAGTTTGAGCGAAGCCTCTTGATGTCACCAATTATACAATGGATTTCACCACTCCCTTAGTCAGACACATATGTTGTGTTTAATAGCCTTGGAGAAGTTTACTCACAAAATCCTATTCCAAGGCTCTAAATCTTAAGCTAGTTTGTGCACCCTGAAAAATAAAATTATTTCTAATCAATTTTAAATTTATCAACATTACTTTTAGTGGCTTTGTTTACTCAAAAGGTACGGTCGTGAAACCGATGATGTTATGACTCAACAAGTAAAATAAATGAATATGAATATAATGCAAAGTCCTAACTTCAATTCTCAATAAATGATAATCTTTTCAAAATGCAACTTTCAATTCAATTATGCAATTTCAAATAAGATGCAATCTTTCCATACATGTACTAAGATCAATGATAAGAACCCAAAAGATCAAATGCCAACAATGTAAAATGTATATATATTTTTTATTTTCAATATAAAAGAATGAAAATGCAAGGACTGAACAACAACTTGATATAAAGACCCTACTATATGCAATCAGAGACAAACCAAGTAGAATATCAAGAAGAAAACACCCAACCCAAGATGCAAGGAAAACTAATGAAAAGGATGATGAGAAAGAAAAACCATCCGAAAATTCAACCAAAGAAAGGTTTCCTATCACTCTGCAGGCACTTAACAGTCATGACAGAGACCTAAGAAGACTCAACAACCATCAACACTTACCCAACAAACATCAAACTAAGCAATCAAGCAAAAAATGATGATGTACACGACTGTTCAAGAGAAAACCGCGTATGTACATACCCTATAGAATGACAACTCGCGTATGTACATGTTTGTCAAGGGAAAACCTACATATATGTATTAAAACATTGCCAAGTTAAGGATAAGGCCAAGAAACTCAGACTCAAAATGAAAAGAGTCTGTCAAGCAATCAGACAACAAGAAACTCAAGATAATCAAGAGAAATCAAAGGAAAAAGACACTCCAAACCCTGAAAATAAGATTCCCTCCCCTGTATGTTCGCTAGTTCTGTTACGAGGAAAATCACTCTATGGCATGGGGTAAACCACAACAGATAGAAATGACTGCTGAAATCAACTCTAATCTCAAGTATGCTATATAAGAAAATATGCGAACAAGACAAGATAACGAGCCTACCTCGTCCAAATGTTCGATGAAGTCCACCATTGACCACTTGACTCAAAGATATACACCTGCAACTTGCCCTCAACAACCAAGATACTCAAGCATATGGTGATAATATATAAAGTTAGCACATATAATAGCATAATCCATCAATATTTATAACAAATACGCCCATGGAATAACAATTCAAATATTTTTGAGACATTAATTGGACGAGAAAAGAGTATTTCTATTAAAATGTAATCAACAAAAGTGTATGGATAAAAAACTTCCGTGTCGGCACGTTCAAAACCGAGAAACTAAGTCCCTTCTAGCTGGGCCTCCACCACTTCAATCCTCCACGAAAGGCAAGCTCATATAAGAGAGACAATGAGGTTCTCCATCAAATAGGGAAGAACTTGGGGGCTGAACAATGTGTTCAGACTTAAAAGGACAAAGGGATGCAGACTCAATATGAAGTGAATAATTTCTCC
Organism: Picea sitchensis; assembly: GCA_010110895.2. Lineage (NCBI taxonomy): Eukaryota > Viridiplantae > Streptophyta > Pinopsida > Pinales > Pinaceae > Picea > Picea sitchensis. The sequence goes on from SNQJ01S0062669.1 coordinate 46,041, forward strand.
AGAGTAACTTTGCTCTCAAAGTTGAAATCTTCTCCCCTTTCCACAACTTGGATATGGCCCATTTATAACCTTCAAATGGAACTGAAGAGTCAAGTCGAAACGTTTCTAGTAAATGGAAGGTCAAGGATCATGGATCTCATGATGTGACATGGAAACTCGACACCATTTTTTAATTTTGGGCACAAAACCCAATGTACGTGGGATGTAATGGCGCAACCTGCGTATACGCATGTTGTATCGCTGTTAGGGAGCACATATGTGGAAAAATAAATTTTTTAGCTCTAGGAACTGCAAAAAGGGACTTCAAGTCTACATAGGGAAATGGAAAAGGCATTCTAAGCAAGTTGCATGGGGTGAGGCAAATATTTCTATAACAATCATCAAAACCTTCTTCTTCTTTTTATTTTGGAAATGCTTGGGGTGTTTCTCAGGGTACAATTTCTAGTAGTCCTACCCAATGTGTCCCTTTCGATCACAACCCTTGCATTGCTTGATTGATGGTGTTTCTTCCTGTGTCAATGCCACAATATTTTTCTCAATCCACTTCTTCTTCTTTTTTTCCTTTTCTCTATCGATCTTGTGGTTTTATTTGCTTGTATGTGTCTGACTACTACTTATGCTTATCTCCTTTGAGGTTTTGTTCTTGAACATTGGATTCATTGATCATCTTAGGTTTGAGCATTGTCAATTGATGTCAAATATAAGGTAACAATGTTTCCAAGTACTTGATCAACATATTTGGGCATTCGAGAGAGACACCCAACTAAATAATTCTCTTTCTAAACTCTATGGTGAACTCCTACACTGATTGTCATTATCCCTACTTGAAGTAATGCCACGTAATCTATTGGTGCTCCTAAAATATGATTAGGTAGAGTTGAGATTTGATCATGTCTATAAACACCTCATAACCAATCACCAATGGCTAATTTTCTAGTGTTCTACCTATTGTGTCACACTCCCACCATGCCAAAGCACGACCTTTAAGCTTCAACTAGGAAAATACAATCCTTTGCTTTCTGGTGAATTCATGTATGATGTAATACACCTCCATCTATTGCAACCACTAGTTCATTTTGATGGCACAAGATTTCCTAGAATATGGCTTGATGTCAACCTTTTCCTCTACATGGAAATGTACTTATATTTTTCTATAGTTATGTACTCCCATCTCTGTCTCAGTCTTGCACTCTATCTTTGGTTTATTTTCCTCTTTCTTGGAATCTTCATGAAAGGAATTCATTGAGGGTGTTTACATACCCTTTAATACTAATATCTATGTTACCATCGACATTAGCATGGTGATGCTCTGCTCTAGCTGATCCAACCTGACCAAGGGATCTTATTCTTCATCTTCTTCATGACGACCCATTGTCATTGTTGGTGCTCTGCTTCTCTATAGCCACTACAACAATTATTGTCCACTTCTTCTATAGTCATTATGAGGGATTACCATATCGGTCTCACCGAGTATATTCGAACTTGGGCTTTGATACCACATGATTCATAAATGGTAGGCTTATATCCTATCTATTTCACCAACATAGATTCCCAAACACTTTACAATATGCTACAATTCTTGTAAGTAATTCAAGACTAAGATGCAAGCTACAATAATAAACTACCTTTGGTTACTTGTTCTTAAACAATTTTGCAATGCAAGGCTTGAATCCAAGAGTAACTCAACTCAATAACCACTTATTGGCTTAGATATGATTCCACTTCCAAGTTCTCTCTATTCATAACCAAATTATAAATTTTTCCAACCACCACTCATTAACATAGAAAATATGGACCTTAGCTAACATATACAAGGGATATGGTGGAACGGATACAAAGAACAACACAATACCATCCACATTGGTCCATACGCCATTCACCGAGCATACTTAAGATGAAGTCAAAGTTTTGAAAAGACATCAAAATCAATGAGAGAAAAAGAGAATAAAACAAGGATTTAAAGGAAGTGTTGAGAAAACATTTTTTTAATTCATTAAAACATCCAATGACCACTCTCCAAGAAAGAGACACCCCCACACCAGAGTGTACATCTCATATGACTCCATATGGCCTCTCAATTGATGAGAAAAATAGTCGTACGACTTGTAGATGTTGGTAAATGAGTTAACTGATTGTGGGATGGCTTCTTGAGGTTTGTTGGGCGGTATGTTGGCCCTCAATAAGCTACAGGCAACTAAATAAAACTCTAAAACTTGATAATCAGTTCATGGAAACCATTGAAAATCACAATGGTGTTTTTCCTCACTTAAAATAATCAAATTCACAAGAATATCAACTTTAGAAACTCCCTACAAGATTGCAACAACCAAATAATAGTGTCCACAGATCTTCGATCTAAAAGATAAACCAACGTTGGAGGATAAAGAGTTGTTGGGTTATGCATTTAATCATAAAATACTATAAATATGAAGGAAACCTCTAACACTAAAGTTGTGGATGAGATATCAACTCAATAAATAAACACATCATCCATTAAATATTCTGAGTAGCCATTGAAAACATGTAGTAGCTTCATTAGACCACAAATTCAAGTTAGCACAACAAAGTACACAACACACAAAGATAAATCAATGTACATGGAGACATTATTTACCCTATAAACCCAAATGGGAAGAAAAACATTCTATTTTCTTCAACCTTGCTCTCTTATTATTCGACAATGTGCAATTTACAGGCTCTCAGGTCCATCTTCATGCTCCACATGGAAATATGGGTAGCATTTCCTTCTCTCTCAGCCAAATAACCCCTCTTCCTTTGTGGGGAAATGATATATAGGAGGATACCTAAACTAGGGGATAGTTGAAAGGTCAAGCATCCCCATCCCTTCAACTTCCCTAAGGTTGTTTCTCTTACCTTGTCTTTTCACTTATTATATTTGAGGAGAAGTCTCATGCTTTTATTTTTTAAATATATATAGTTTTCCTTGCAACTTTGAGTTTCATATGATTTCCTTATGCTTTGATATTAATGTAGGGGGGGACATCGATCGTGATGACATGTTCCCTTCATGCCAACAACCCGATCTCCTTCCTTGTTCATAGCCTTGAACCTTGTCGATGTTGATCATCATAGTGAATGTGCTAATAACCTATTGTCTTTGTGGATTTCTGATTTGGATTACTCCCCAAACCTCTTCATGAAGCATCACATTCCAAAGAAATTTTCTTAGTGAACTCTATCACTTCTAAGATACATGTAGTACACATGGAATCCTTTAAGGCTAAAAAGGCTTTCTCTGTCACCTCGATCCATAGAAATAAATTATTTTTTAACATGGTTGTTAAGGGGGCAACAATTTTCCCATAATTCACCACAAACTTGTTGTATTATCTGGTAATTCCTAAGAAATCATGTAAGCTTTTCAGAGTCTTGGGGCATGGCCAATTCTGCACAACCATGATCTTCTTGGGATCAACTGTCACCCCTTCTTAATTGATGATATGAGACAAGTATTCTACCTCCAAGACACCAAAAGCACATTTAGAATGTTTGAGGAAAAACTTACTGTCTCTAAGGAGTTGTAAGGTTTTATCCATGGTATCTGCATCTTCTTTGTTATGATCCAAATGATTGAAATATCAGAATAAATTTGAAGTACACACCATGTACACCAATGTGAGTGTGGAGCACAACTCCAAGATAGATACAAGAGTTAAGTTACACAATAACTCCTTAAAGAATAGGAGAACCTCCTCCAAATACCCAAATACATTCACACCTCACCATTCACCTGTCCTCATTAATGAATACATGATCTCTATATATACCTATTCACACATTACACATGAGGCCCCTTTATTATTAGCCTGACCTTATTACATATACATTTACACATTACATGTACTTTTAACCCCATATATTCCCCCCCTTGGGGTCATATCATATACATTTAACCCCATATATGGTCCCCTTAGGGTCATATCATATACATTTAACCCCGTATATGCCCCCCTTGGGGTCATATCATAGTACCCTCCTTCAAAAAGATTTGTCCTCAAAGCTTTGTAGTTAAAGGATTTATATGTGATGAAACCAAGTAAAATGATTTTCTTATGTTCCTGCTTTCTTCTTTCCATTGATGATGATCCATCCATCCAAAATCAATTATTTTCAGTCTTAATTTGTGGTGGCTAGTTGTTGCATAATTTTCTTTCCCTTGATTCCATTTGTTTTTGTTGAAGCTTCTCCACTTTGTAGTAGATGTTGGTCTTTGATAATATCTCGTTGAATAATAGTTTTGTGATGCCATGTTCCATGAATAGTCATGAGTATTACATCTTCTTCCTAGATAATATTGATATTGATCTTCTTATCTTCCTTGAAATATTTCTTGATAATGAGGGTGTCGATATGGTTTCACATTTGATGGTTTTCTTTCACTCCACACACTCATTTCGTCTATCCTCTTTTCAAAGACAATAAGATCATCTATCCTATTTTCTTGGTCTTTGATTACTCTATCCTTGGAGATAATACCATCAATTGACATGTATATCCTAAGGTTTTGTTGCTTCAAGCAAGAAAACTTGGCATTTTATCTATAACTTGTTTTTGGCAAAGGGACTATGTTTCGACTGTGGTAGCAAGTATAGTAAGGGGCATAAATGTGGTGAGAAGAAATTATTCTACTTAAACTATGAATAAGAAGAAGATCAAGAATTGGAACCATCACAAGTTCTATATCTAGAAAAGACTACTCCAATGATATCTTGTCATTCATTGGCCGACATCAATACTCCACAAACCCTCAAGATACAAGGATACACCAAAAAGAAAAAGGTAAGAGTGTTGATTGATTCTGGTAGTACCCATAACTTCTTCAATTACAAATTAGCAAAATATCTCATCTCATATTGTACATTGAAGAGACTACTCCAATAATATCTTGTCATGCATTGGACGACATTGATACTCCACAAACCCTCAATATACAAGGCTACATCAAAAAGAAAAAGGTATAAATTTTGATTGATTTTGGTAGTACCCATAACTTAATCAATTACAAATTATCAAAAGATCTTATCTCATCTTGTAAAAGGAGGTTTCCTAGGTTTTTCTATGAATCAAGATATCATCAAAGAATACCAACACAAAATTGCATAGGAAAGGCCAAAAAAGTTTGTTCATGAGGCTTTGAAAGGTGGATGAGGCATTGTAAAGCCCAAAGGGTATCATGAAGAACTCATAATGGCCTTCATGGGTGAAAATTTTATTTTAGGAATATTTTCCTCCATCCTTATTTGGTGGTAGCCTGAGTGAAGGTCCAGTTTAGTGAAGAATTTGGCACCATGAAGCTCATTTAAAAGATTATCAATAACTAGGACGAGAAATTTGGCTTTGATGATCCATTATTGGGAGCACGAAAATCTCGACACGTGTCAATTCCCTTCCTTATTTAAAACCATGATCATAGGTAATGAGTAAGGGATAGTACTTGGGTGGATGATCCCTACCTCCAGTAATTCCCCAATAATATTTTCAACTTCATTCTTTCGAGAAACCGTGTGCCAATAAGGATGCACATTGGGTAGTTGACTACCTGGAATTAGTGGGATACAATGGTCATGCTCAACTCATGAATTTGGCAAGCCCCTAGGCATCTCAAATGCATATTTATGTTTATCCAGGACCGACTACAAATCAAGGTGAATTTCCTCTAGGGGGATATCCATGGCCTGGATGGAATGGAATTAGGCTATAACATATAAGTGGCCTTTCTTTAGGAGATTTTCCAAATGATGAGAATTGATAATTTAAGGGGAGCCAAAATTGAGCCTTGTGAGAGTATGTTGATGATCATCCTTAATGAAACTCATGTATATTTTCATGAATTCCATGGTAACAAGACCCAAAGTGTGTAGCCATTCCACATCGAGCACCACATTTCATCCTCCCATTTCAATGGAAAACATGTTAGATTTGAGTTGGTACTCCCCTAATTGAAGTTTGTCATTCTCACACTTACTCCCACATTTCATCATACCACTATTGGTTATAATAATTTGGAAATTATGCACTTCTTGGACATAATAGTGGGCTTTGTCTGCTACTCAACGATGAATAAAATTGAGGGTGCTACCATCTACCACTTTGCGGTGTTTGATGTAGCCAATAAACTTCAGGGTTTGAGGGGGTGATACACCAGAAAAAACATAGAAGGAAGTTAGGGGTTCCACTCGAGGAAACTCTTGGGTGGGCTCATCTTTGGGAGGAGGTGTAGGTTTTTCCAATTCCAACTTGGTGGTGGCATACTCATAGCTTTCCTTAGGGTGATCAAGTTGGAACATGTCAATTTGAAATAATTTTTGTTCCTAACATTTATGCCCTAGAAAATACCTCTCATCATGATTATTGTAAAGTTTGGGGCATTGGCATTTTTATGCTATTGGGGACAACTTATATACTTTTAAGGGTTGAGAAGGAGGGGAAATGGTTGTAGATTCCATATGAGGGCAAAGTTAGTACATAAAGGATGATACAAATTGAACAATCGACTCTTTGAGTTTCATCTATCAACTATGTAGAATCATGATCTACTGCAAAAAAAAAATAGATTCAATTATAGATAAGAAATGAAGTGTTTTTCATTAATCGGTAGTGTTTTTCCATTTACACGGTAAAATCAATGCATTGGGAGGCTTGTTGGCTACCCAAGCCAACAATTTTCCTCTCGGAGGCTAAATTTCTAACTTGAAAGGCTAGTAACCCTCTAAACTCAACAACTAAGGCTTAGTGTGTGAGATGGGTGAAATTGTGTATTCAAGGCTAGTAGCACTCATAAGTTAGTGACTAAGGCTTAGAGGGTGAGGTGGGAAAAATTGGTTATTATACTTAAAAGAAAAGCAACTCACCTTTTCTATTTTTATACTTAAAGCTAAAAATCGACCCCCAAGCCTTAATCACTGGGTTGGAAGGCCAAAAATATTCTTGACACATCAATTGGGTCCTTTAGCTTACTAAACCCAATGAATTATCTGAAAAATTACCAATTGATTACCTCAAGTACCAAGATAGACTCTGAAGTGAGTGATTAGCTTTTTATTTCCCCAAAAGTTAGTGAATTGGCTAAAAAAGGCCAATTTCTCACCTCAAAGAGTAGGTAACACCCAAAATCCAATGATTGGCCTTCTAGCCTCTCGTCAAGCTCTCGTTCTCTATTTATTGCTATGTTATTGACTGAGCTAAAAATTCCCCTATAGCCTCATAGCCTTTGAGGACTCCTGAAGGTTTCAAACATTTTATTTCAACTTCAGAGCTCCATTTCTCTGTCACCTTTTTATCCTTCCTGCTAACTCTCTTAATGTGGAGCTTCTTGGATTGTATGTCGTACCTGGAATGGTGAATCTTAATGGATTTTTCTTCAAAAATGGTCAACCCTTTTTGGGTTAACTCTTATGCTATTAATTAGCTTTCAACTAATTTCACTACAACCCATGTGGGCGTGTCAATAGCTTCATCAAATTCCATGTCAGTCACATTCAATTCCAAACCATTAGGGTCTGCAATAGCTCCTCCCTCCAGGTTCCTTTTTCTTTTGGGCATAGGGGGAGCATTATGAGTGGTCTCCAATTGGTAATGAGAGGGGTCTCGACCACCTCCATCCCCTATGCATTCCTCCTTATTTTCCTTACCACTTGCATTACTCTTCTGACTCTTGTGGTTGGAAGAGGGATTTTTGTGGGGGTGATGTACTGCCACACTCTTGGTGTTGGCTATATTTGTGATGAGCCTGATTGTCTCCTTCCAACAGAGGGATTTATAATGTACATATGTTTGAACTCACCCCAATATGTGAATCTTCCTGAACTAGTTGTTTCTTCCTTTCGGGAAAAATTTTGTTCGGGATGTTTGTCACCCTTCCTTCAAAAGGGGAGTCTTCATTGTCATCGCCACCTTCCAAAATTTATTTCACCCTATTAAAGACTACGAGGTAACTAATGGCAAGCATGTGGGCCACAAAAATTCCTTTTGGTTAAAAAAAGTTCGTGGCCTCGAATTCTTTCATATCGAAGGAGTCAAAGAATCTAGCCATTTTGGCGAGGCTCATCGAGCTCTTGACAGTTATACCAACAATTTTGAATGGAACGGGGATAAATTATTGTTTCCTTTTTTGTTGAAGAACAAGGACCACGTCATGTATTTCCTGGATAAATCGTACACCATAAATTGGTTTCACATGAATAAGGGAAGAAGCAATGGCTTCCCCTCGAAACTAAAAAGCATTATGTATTGTAATAACCCTAGGCTGAACCCCAATTGTAAATGTACATATAGGCTAGTGCCTTTGTATATATATGTTTTGAGGCCATAGTGACTATTTGGTAATTAGGTTGGAGAGCCATATGCTAAATGCCAACGAGCCTATCATTGTAACATGTAATCACACTCAGATTATTAATAAACATGCATCACTGCTGCAGAATAACTACACAAAAGAGTATGGGGGGATATAACTCCATACTAGAGGGAAATGGGACTAAGGGTCTTGGAAGAGGGGCTAATCCAAGGGAGTTTAAGTACTAGTGGATGTTATATTAATATTTCCTAAAGTTGAACTTATATGATATTTTATCCTAATTTCTAAGGAATGGGGAACATATCATCCAAGTGGGTACAAGGTAGTTCCCAACATGACAAGTGTCAAGTTCGGGATGTGCATACACAAAATTGGGAAATAATGTATTTTACATCATTCACTCATCATTCACACTGTTGTTCCTGAGT
>SNQJ01S0062669.1:54795-82731 GCA_010110895.2 Picea sitchensis
GCCCCCGAACCCCCGCTGGGGGCCCGCTTGCCCCCAAACCCCCCCTCTGCACTCCCCCGCGTGGAAGAGTGTACATAATTCTGGGGTGTAAATACTTCATGGGGTATAAACACGGCTGAAAGCAAGGACCTCTGAATCAGGAAGATAATCAGGCTCAACAACCAACAGTTTATGCATGAATTGTATGTTTTTTGCATTGCATAATTACTGCATATGTGGAGCATGTTATAAATCCAATGCTATCAGAGGAGAAATTGTCGAGTGGCATGGCCTAGATTTGGGACGGGGATGCTAAAATGTGGTGTCAGAGCTTTGGTTTCGACACCTGAACCTGCAAGGGCCAAAGATAGAGCACATAAGTGAAATTTGCAGCGTATGTCTGCAAACTGTTTGTCAAAATTCTCGAAGGAAGAGTTTAGAGTACATCTGCAAATTGTTTGTTAAAAGTACTCTTGCAAATTTGGGGACTAAAAAACCCCAATTTATATCTCTATTTTGGTGTGTTTGGGTCTGTGATTGTCCGAGTTTCATATTTGCATGGTGAATTTGGGTGAAATTGGGTAAAAATTCTCTAATTTGTGAACGAATTTGAAATAAATTTGTGCCCATGGATGTTGACCAACCACACAAAGAGATAATTGATTGATGTAGAAGTTAGATTGGTGCTTATATCGCTAAAATTGTCTATAAGGAGATCAATTACAGAGCTTCAATGGCGACCATAGAAATAATTCAAATTTGGGCATTTTTGGGAAAATTAAAAAAAGATGGAAATTTTTAAAATTGGGAAAAATTGGGAATTTTTTCATACCACGACTTCAACGTGACATGGAAGCCATGTGTCAATTGACGTGGAAGAAGGATGACATGTATTTCCATGGCAGTAGAGGTAGTAGGTGTGGCAGGATGCAAATGGAAGATGATGTGGCGTTGTGGTGGCAGGGCACCTGCAGAACCTTGATTCCAGACCCGTGGAACCTTGATTTCAGGGAGTCCCCTGGTGGTTTTCGAAACCGCCTAGGGGGGAAATTCACCACATAATATTGCATCAAAAACTGAAAACTGACAAGATTCCATTTTGGACCCCCACCCCCCTCTGTTAACGGTATGTGGAGTGGGGACGAAATGCAATAGTGATTGTTGTTCGTCGCCGACACCCTCCAATCCTCTTTCGTTGGATTAGAGTGGAATGCAAGTTGTGCACACCAAAACACTGGCATGGGATGGGACCCACCCATCACTAAGACCAAATAATGGGTGCCACATGGCATCAAAGCTGTGCGGCCCGAGGGATAAGGGAATGCACACAAGGGTGAAAAAGGAGAAAGGGTTAAGGTAGAAGGTGTAAGGGTTGATGAAATAGGGACATTGTGGCCAGAAGGGGATGACATGGCATCATTCAAGGGTTCCAAGATTCCATGTCATCATCCCATTCAACTGAAAATAGTGAAGTTTCCCATAAAATAATGAAAACTACTATTGAAATTAAGTGTTTTTCTAGGTCATTAACTTGCAGGCCAATTTTGAAGGCCTAAAAAATATTTTTAGCAGTTCAATTTTGTATCAAATTTTATTTCCTTCTAGTTATAAAATGATAGATCTTGGGGAGATATTTCTAAAGATACAAATTGTTTTTCAAATGGAACATGTATGAGGGAGTTACAGGCCAAACAATGTAAGGCAATTTTTGGATACCAGTTCAGTCTGGAGGCCATAACTCCCTGCTCAGAGGATAGATTAGGGAATAAAAGTAGTCTATGGAAATATATTGAGCCATGGCATACAACCATGGAATTAAATTAATATTTTGGGTACCTAAAAGTGCACAAGAGGAAGTATAAGACACATGTAGCATTCAGGGATAAAAAGATAAATGGGCCTAAAACTTCAACAGACTGTATCTAGCAACATGTAGGTTGGATGAAGGTGAAACTTGGTCATGTTGTCAAAAATATAGTCATGAAGAAAACTGTTTGATATCCTAACAAAATTCCATGGGAGTAGGTGCAAGGATGCATGAGCATAGCTAAAAATTGCACCTCGTTAAAGGTGTGCAAAAGTGAGTAATTGAGTACTGATCAAATGGCCATAACTTTCTGCTCAAGACTTAGAATTGAGAAAGAAAGTAGTCATTGGAAATTTATTGGATAAAGGAGTCCACATATTCACCTAGAAATGTGAATTGAGTTGTATAATTCACATGGAATCATAAATAATATTTTTTGGTGCATTTAAAGGGGGAGCGATGCATGAATTTATAGATTTGTTAAATTATTTAGTCTAACGAATCCTATTGCATGCACATTTTGTAGAGTTAAGGAAAAATAGAAAAAATCAGAATCAACAAAGATACCATAGGCATGGAAGATGCACAAAGGACTTACAACCATGAGAATGAAGTCAGGAGGTTGTGTGTCAGGATGGGTAATGCAAGTACTGAATCAAATGGGCATGGAGAAGGCAAGGAGGAGAGCATACATTTGGTAGATACTATCAAGAGTTTGCAAAGAGATGTTCAAATATATAAGGATGATAATGAGAGGATTATGAAATCCAAATAGTAGCAAAATGGCATCAACAACAGGTTGTTGCAAAGCTTGGATATAATAGAGAAGAAAGTGGATAAGGGGGCAGACTCAAGCAATTCAAAGAGCAACAAATATCATTATAAAAGAAGAGAATCCATAAGTGTTGATAGGCATCATCATCACTCACCAAGGCACTCAATCAAGATAGTAGAGATAAGTACAAGCTTATATCTTGTCAAGAATAATAAGAGAAGGTATGGAGTGGATAAGTTGCAAGGAGAAATGAATAAGATCAAACCTCCTACCTTTGATGGCAAGCATAAGAAAGATGAGGATGCAGAGACTTGGTTATTGGGGATGAGGAAATACTTTCAGTTGCACAATTATTCCTCATAGGAAAAAGGAAGAATTGCCATTTATCAGCTGAAGGGAAAAAATCAATGTGGTGGGAACAATTCGTGCAAGTACAACACATTGATGAGAAGAAAAATACTTGGAGAGAGTTCAAGAATTACTTTCAGAAGAAATACTTGACCAAGCATTATTATGATAGGGAGATGAAAGAGTTCTTCGAACTCAAGCTTGGGAATGTGCCATGGACGAATATGAAAGGAGATTTTTAGAGCTACTAAAGTACGTTGACTTCATCAAGGATGAACATGTCAATATTCAAAGGTTCTTGAGTGAACTACCATCAATATTCAGTGAGAAGATACAATATGATGGTCCTAAGAAATTGGATGAATCAATAAGGAGAGATAAATGTATCTATGATCACCATAGAGGAAGACCAACCTTCCAAAAGGCTTGGGAAGACAATAAGAAAGGTAATATAGATTAGAGGAAGAAGGGGAACAAACCACCATTATTTAGAAATAATTCTCAGGGACAACCAACTCCAAATGAGCCTAGAATGATAGAAGCTTTGGGGAAAAGAATGAGGAAACAACCTATGAAATGTTGAGGTTGTGAAGGAGATCACATGTACAAATATTGCTCTCATAGAGGTGAAAAAGTGAGGATTGTTCACAATGTACAACAAGATGATACAATTGAGGCCATGGGTAGAAGCATGCCAAGGATCTATGTAGCCTTGGACAACAAGCAATTCAAATTTCATTCTCATATGATTGAAGGGGAAGGTAAGATCAATGATCAACCTATTGCTATTTTAATTGATTTAGGAGTTAGTCATAGTTATATAGATCCTAAGTTGGTGTAAAGATTTCATTTTCCAAGAAGCAAGCTTGTGAAATCTTGGTTAGTTTAGCTAGGTATAGGATCTAAAAGAAGTATTAATGAGATGGTTAAGAAATGTCCAACGGACATGAATGGACTGAGAACAAAGGTAGATTTGAATATCATACCTTTGGGCTCATATGATTTCCTAATTGGTATGGATTGGTTGGACAAGAACTATGTTGTCCTAGATTGTTACAATAAGGAATTTACTTGTTTTGATGAAGAGGGAAACTTGAGAAACGTTCAAGGTATTCCAAGGAAAATCACTATCATAGAAGTTTTATCCTTGCAATTGAAGAAAAAATTCAAGAAAGGCTGCCAAATATTTGCAGCGCACATGGAAGAGACACTTAAAAATAAAGTGCCAAGCATTGAAGACTATGCAGTCTTGAAGGAGTTTGAGGATGTATTTAGAGAGATATCGGGGTTACCACCAAAATAGATATTGATTTTTCTATTAATTTGATGCCTAGAGCAACCCCAATATCCAAGACTACTTATAAGATGAGTACACCAAAATTGAAGGAATTACAGTTGCAACCTGAAGATCTTTTGACGTGTTAAGTTTTGAGTTATTATTAGGTTTATTTTCAATTTACTAGATAACCATAGCATATATAGGATCACTGAGAGAAACACAATCACAAGATAGACAACATTTATCCTGGGAAACCCTCACGGGGAAGAAAACCCAACAAAAAATTCCTTAATATAGATAGCCAATACAATGCCAAGACAATAAACCAAACACTAGAGAATATCCTCCACTGAGCAATGCACCTCTCTCCCTTCCTTCTTCCGGCAATTGGAAACTGCAACTTCCTTCAAACTTTCGCACTAGATGAGTGAATTGAGTGAGTGATCAAATGAGGCATTGACTTCCTTTATTTATACAAACCGATAGGTGCTGAAAAGGTGTCTCTTCACTGGGTAGGGCCAACTTGTCTTCTTAGAGGTTAAAACCACTTTAATTAGGCCCAGGGGCCATCTTCTTATTTTTCATAATACAATTGGGGTTTGACCAATCCGCAAAAGGGGATTTGGTCAATTACAATTCCCGACATGATCAATCCACAAAAGGGGATTTGATCTATAAAATAAATGACTCAAATAATAATATAATAAGTAGAATACTCTTTGCAATTACAATATTTCAACACTCCCCCTTAACAAGAAGGGTATTCTACAGACACAACTCAATACAACATCATCAAGAGAGAGAGAGGGAAACAACATCAACAACATCTGGAACACTGACTGACATATCTATAAATCATCAGAAGTTTTTCTCACCATCATCGTTCACAACATGGAGCTGGAGTAGCATCATCATCCTCATCAACATGAGGCTAGAGTAACATCATCATCTTCTTTAGCGTGAGGCTAAAGTAACATCATCATCTTATTTAGCACAAGGATAAAGTAATATCATCATCTTCTTTAGCATGAGGCTAAATTAATATCATCGACATCTTTAGCATGAGGCTAAAGTAACATCATCATCTTCAATAGGAAGCTGAAGTGGCATCATCATCATCATATTCAACAAGAAGATGAAGTGACATCATCATCATCTGCATCAACATGGATTAGTATAACACTAATACACCATCATCATCAATAACAACACAAGGCTGATACAACATCAACAATAGAAATATCACAACACAAAGGCTGGAGCATCATCAACAACAACAACATCACAACACAAAGCCTGGAGCATCATCAACAACAACAACATCACAACACGAAGGCTGGAGCATCATCAACATAAAAAATATGCTGGAAATATTCAACATGAAGCTGACATCTCATCAACATTAGCACGAGGCTGGCATCTCATCAACATAAAAATGAGGTTGGCATCTCATCAACATCAACATGAGGCTGGAAATCTTCATCATGAGGCTGGCATCACAAAAACATCATCACAAAGCTTGAAATATTCAGCACTAGGTTGGCATCACAACACGAGGCTGGCATCACAACAACATCAACACGAGGCTGGAAATATTTAACACTTGGCTGGCATCACAACATGAGGCTGGCATCACAACAACATCAACACGAGGCTGTAAATATTCAACACTAGGCTGGCATCACAACACGAGGCTGGAATCACAACAAAATCATCACGAGGCTGGAAATCTTTAGCACTAGTCTGGCATCACAACACAAGGCTGGCATCACAACAACATCATCATGAGGCTGGAAATATTCAGCACTAGGTTGGCATCACAACACGAGGTTGGCATCAAAACAACATCAACACGAGGATGGAAATCTTCAACACTAGGCTGGCATCACAACACAAGGTTGGCATCACAACAAAATTTTGTGGTACTCTGACAGATCCAAAGGACCTGCCTAGGAATCAAAAATATTCCCTAGGATATGAAATCCTAATGGAGCTACCACATGGTACCCTGACAGACCCAAAGGATCTACCCAGGAATCATAAGATTCCCTAGGTTATAAAATCCTAACGGAGCTACCACTACTGATCAGGATACCATAGTATCATCAACACTACTCCCCCTTTTGAGGGAGGTCCTTTCTGACTAAACCAAGCTTGTCTCGAAAGTTCTCAAACTTTACACGAGACAAAGGTTTGGTCAACACATCTGCAACCTATTCATTTGTGCCAACATATTGGAGCTTTATAGCCCCTCTCTGTATCATATCATGAATGAAGTGATACCGGATCTCTATGTGCTTCGACACATCATTTTTATACAAGTCTGGTTATCACATAGGATCATGGTGGCTTCAATATCTAGATCAAAAAGATCTGTCAACAACATCTGAAGCCATATGGATTCACAACTGGTGGAACATGCAACAATGTATTCCACTTCTGTCGTGTTGAGAGAAATACTTGATTGCTTCCTACTCTGCCATGAGATCATGGCTGACCCCGGACTGAAACAACATCCTGAAGTGCTCTTTCTATTAGAAACACTTCCAGCTCAATCTAAATTAATATATTCATACAATATGAAGTTATGATCTCTAGTATAACAGAGACCAAAATCCAACGTACCCTTAAGGTATCTCATCACATGTTTTGTGGAAACAAGGTGAACACGTCTGGGCTCTACCAGATACTAACTCAAGGTGTTCACAACAAAACATATATATGGCCTGGTATTCGTTGGATACATCAACGAACCAATAATCTGTCTGTACAAAGTAGCATCAACCAATTCTAACGAGGTATCTACCAGGAGATTCAACTTCGTTTCCACGGGTGTGTACATGGATTTACATTCCAACACATTAAACCTCTTCATTATTTCAACTGCATACTTCCCTTGATTGAGGAATATCTTCTCTGTGCTCTGCCAAACTTCAAGACCTAAGAGATAATGCATCAGGTCTTCCATCAAACTCTGTAGTGAGCTTCTTCTGCAATATGTGATGAGATTTTCTTCATCTTGTCAAGAATACATCATCTATATATAGTAGCAACCATATAATTGGCTCATTATTCATAACCTTGAAGTAAAGTTTAGAATCAACTTTACTCTTGGTAAAGCCCAAGATCTTCAGGAAACTGTCAATTCTGTCATACCAATCTCTAGGAGCTTGCTTCAACACGTACATAACTTCCTTCAACCGACATACATGAGTCTTTCTATATTCAATCTTCAAATCAAATTTTCACATTACATAGCACCAATCTGGTACACTTGCTCAGCTGCAACTCAATCTGCACAATCATGTGCTATATCTATGTGCTCTTTGCAAAGCACTATCTGTCTCACTGCCTGAGAGTATGTCCTCTCCTCTTTCTGCAACTATTCCTTCTGGAACTGGGACTCTACACTTGTAGCTGCTTTGAGGTTGAGAATGATTGCTTCATCCTCACTATGGATGCTGAAATCTGAGAGAAAATCCTCTTATTCTATCATGGCAACAACTTCATCTAAAAGTGAGAGTGGCTCAATAACTGACAATAAAGGTATATCTTCTTCTTTCATGGAGGTAACTCTATCTTTTATCGTAGTCATGTCTCCATGACCCAACTAATGTAATGCACCAACTGCCACTCAATTTTAAATATGGGGATTTCTCCCCCTGCATCTCATACTATATATGAATCATGGATGTTCTGGTTGTCTTCATAAGTACTGGAACTATTTCTTCAATTACTGGAGTAAGTGTCTCATCATAGTCTTCTCCCTCTTGCTGGGAGAATCCTCTAGAAACACATCAGGATTTGTACATCTGCAACATGTTTGATTTGTTAGATCAATCTTGGAAGTCAATACCGACTTCTCTTCTAGTCTCACGGAAAAATGCACATCCTAGTCTTTCTGACTGGCTTGCTTCTCTGTCACTGAAACAAGGGAATCTTCCTAGGAGATTTCATATCTCCTAGAAGTTTATGAAGCTACGATCTAGTCTTCTCATGGAATCTATCTCCCAATCCTGGAAGTTGTCTCTTCATCTGATCCTTTCTGAGATTAGGCTTATCCTCGATTTCTTCTGAGTCTACAAGGACTTCATCATCTCTTACAGGGTATACTTGGTGTTGAATACCAAGTCTAAATATGAAAGACTCAGTCAGGCTTCAAACAAGTTCTGCTTCCCTTCAAGGTGGCTTCATTAACCTTTGAACAATTCCACTTTGATTTCTTGTTCTAATGTTCGGTCATCTTTGGATCCTTATGCTCCTTACAATCAATCTCCATATGAGATACTCTGGATTTAAAGAGATAGCTTCTTCTTCATCTTCTTTGGTACATGAATGTATACAGTCACATGCATAGTCTGCTTCATGTCTCATCTAATCTATTGCCTTCTAAAACCTTCACTATAACTTCCTCGAGGTTATCACCTGTGACCTGAAATAAGGTCAACAAAACAACATGCAAGAATAATACTCTTTTGATAACAGTAATAAAACAATAACATGAATAATTATCACAATATCTCCTTTAGAGCTATCACTTGTGTCCTATCTTAGGCAAATATCAAGAGTAAGAAATACAATACAAAATGAGACCAACACTCTTCTAGTGTTGTGAGCAAACATTCCTCCATGGTAACCTGGAACCAACACAAGAAGTTTCTCCTAGAGGAGATGTTAGTTGTATCTAGTAAATGATTACATTAAGCATTTATCTTAATATGCTCACATGCTACTAAGTATAATTCTTTTCAAAGACTGCTACCTCAACTATAGTGTTTACTTGTAAATGGGTAGTTATCAACTTGTCATGTGCAAATTTGAATCTTATCAACTTAATTAATCAAACCTGGAACCTTGAGTCTTGTCCTCAAGAATGAGCATGTTTCTTTTTATTCCAAGTCTCTTTTACTCAAGATGAACAATGCTTTCTTCAAACTGTCTTCTGTACTAAGACAATATGCTATCTTGACAGAAAGTTGGGTTAGAGAAAAAACTCTATGATCTCAACTTTAACCCATCTAATACCTTGACTTTAATTTTGACCAAAGGTTAGTATGATGGTCGTAGCTTCAACATGCAACCTAGATCGAAATAATGTCATAACCAATGGATGCATATCAGAATAATCAAACCTGGGTTGCATTATTCCTTTGAATGTGTTGGATCTTGAGATCCTTCTGGATCTATGGTAATAGATCCCTTCTCTTGCAAATGCCCTTTAAAGCTTAACAAATTAAACATATGTGAATACATACCTCTGATAGTATTTACAGGTAGTGGCACCATCTGGTAGCATCGGTTATAGTTACCAACCCTTTTAAAACTTCAGGGGTGACTGCAACTAGTATTTCAGATGATACTTCAACTGATACTGTAACTACAACTGATTTTGAAACTGCAACTACAAATGCAACTTAGGGTTTTATGAGGAACCCCTAATTTTTCAAACTTCAAATTTTGAAATTCTGATCTAGGGGATAGATGCGTTGAGCTGAGGCGAGTAAGTTGGTACATTCATATTTCTGAAAATCCAAATTTTACCCCTTGAAACTGAGCTTGCAGAAATCTAGACTGGTACTTCTGGTACTGGTTCTGGTTTCCTGGTTTTCTGGTACTTCTGGTTTTCTAGTACGAGTGAAAACTAGGGTTTCACTTTCTGAGAGTTCTATCCTTTGAAAAGGTGTGATCAAGGTGCCAAAATATTCACTAGGGTAGGGAACACTTTTCTAGATGGTTTTTAGGCAAAAATTCCTCTCCAACAAAAATCCCTAATTTTCTTGTATGACAACAATGACGTTTTTGCTTATCTAGTGAAAGATGCTCTCTTCAGCTTAGCTCTGATACCATGTTAAGTTTTGAGCTATTATTAGGTTTATTTTCAATTTACTAGATAACCATAGCATATATAGGATCGCTGAGAGAAACACAATAACAAGATACACAACATTTATCTTGGGAAACCCTCATGGGGAAGAAAAACCAACAAAAACTTCCTTAATACAGATAGCCAATACAATGCCAAGACAATAAACCAAACACTAGAGAATATCCTCCACTAAACAATGCACCTCTCTCTCTTCCTTCTTTTGACAACTGGAAACTACAACTTCCTTCAAACTTGTGCACTAGATGAGTGAACTGAGTGAGTGATCAAATGAGGCGTTGACTTCCTTTATTTATACAAACTGGCAGGTGCTGAAAAGGTGTCTCTTCACTGGGCAGGGCCGACTTGTCTTCTTAGTGGTTAAAACCACTTTAATTAGGCCTGGGGGCCGACTTAATTTTCATAATACACTTAGGGTTTGACCAATCCAAAAAAGGGGATTTGGTCAATTACAATGCCCGACACGATCAATCCACAAAAGGGGATTTGATCTATAAAATAAATGACTCAAATAATAATAATAATAAGTAGAATACTCTTTGTAGTTACAATATTTCAACATGAAAAAGGGGTATATACACCAAAGTGTGTCACCTTGGGGTGCCCTTGTGTTATTTGTGAAGAAAAAGGATGGAACCTTGAGGTTATGCATTAATTTATGACAATTGAACAAGGTGACTGTGAAGAATAGGTATCCTTTTCCAAGGATAAATCATCTTTTTGATTAGCTAAAAGATGCCAAGATATTATCCAAGATTGACATCAGATCAGGTTATCATCAAGTGAGAATTGAAGAAGAGTATATCAACAAGACAACATTCAGAACAAGGTATGGCCATTATGTGTTTACAGTGGTGCCATTTGCGTTATCAAATGCACCAGTTGTCTTCATGTGTTTAATGAATGGCATTTTCAGAAATTACTTGGATAAAATTGTCATTGTCTTCCTGGATGACATACTTATTTACTCTAAGTCCAAAGAAGAACATGAGCAATACTTTAGGATGGTGCTACACATATGTAGGGAGCATTAGTTGTATGCAAAGATGAGAAAGTGCTCATTCTATCAGAGGCAGATTCACCACTTGGGCCATATCTTTTCAGAGGAAGGAATAACAGTGGATCCAAAGAAAATAAAATCCATTGAGGGATGGCCAATACCAAATAATGTCTCATAGGTGAGGTCATTCATGGGGCTTGTAGGTTACTATAGAATATTTATTAAGGGTTTTTCAAATATTGCACACCCAATCACGTATTTGTAAAATAAGGGTGTAAAATTCGAATGGACCTCTGATTGTGAAAGAAATTTTCAACAGTTGAAGAACTTGTTGACAAGTGCACCAATATTCAAAATTGTTGATCCAAATGAAGACTTTGTTGTGTGCAATGATGCATGTAAGGAAGGGCTTGGTGGAGTCCTCAGTCAAAATGGGCATGTGGTATGCTATGAGTCCAAGAAGTGCATGCCTTGAAGATGTGGATGCACTATCTCATGGGAAGAAGATTTGAGTTGAGGATAGACCATAGTGGTCTGGAATATTTTTTTGGACAACCAACTTTGAATGCTAGACACAGTAGATGGCTAAGATTCCTCAATGAATATGACTTTGAGATAAATCATATCAAAGGCAAGGAGAATAAGGTGGTTGATGCACTCACCAGAAGGGTGCATGAGATACATGATATAACCATTAACATGTACAAATCTGATTTAAAAGATAGAATTTTGGAAGCTGCAAAATCAAATAAACATTATTGGAGACAAAAGAAAAATTACAACAAGGTAATAATCAATAGAAAATTCAAGATGATGAGCTAAGGGGAGATGGAATCCTCATGTATAGGGGTAGAGTTTATATGCCTAATTTTCAAGAGTTGAAAAATATGGTGTTGAGAGATATGCATATTGTCCCTTATGCTGAGCAGCTAGGGTACCAAAAAAAAATTGGAGCAGTCAAGAGCCAATATTTTTGGCCAAGTATGAAGAAAGAGGTGGTTGAATACAATGCCAGATGTCTTGAATGTTAGAAGGTAAAGGCTGAGCAAAAACATCCAGCTGGTTTGCTACATCCATTTCCCATTTTGGAATGGAAATGGGAAGTGGTAACAACTGATTTCATCACTAAGCTTCCCCGAGCAGTGAAGCAACATGATTCCATCATGATGGTGGTGGATAAACTCACCAAAGTTGCTTATTCTATTCCAGTGAAGCTAACTCACAAGGAAGCTAACATTGTAGAAATTTATATGAGGGAAACTACCAAACTTCATGGTGTGCCTAAGGAAATTGTTTCTAACAAAGATCTCAAATTTACACCAAATTTCTCGAGAGGATTTTATAACGGATTTGGGACAAATCTAAATTTTAGCACAACATATCATCCAGAGTCAAATGGGAAAATAGAGAGAGTCAATTTGGTGATTGAAGATATGCTAAGGATGTATGTAATGGATAAACCATCAAAATGGGAAGACTATTTGCACTTAGTTGATTTTTCTTATAATAATGGGCATCAAGAATCTTAGAAGATGAGCCCATTTGAGGAATTATATGGTAGAAATTGAAACATGCCAGTGAGCTGGGATAACCTAGCAGACAAAGCAGTGGTTGGGCCATAGTTGCTCAGGGAAATGGAAGAATAGATGGTAAAAATTAAGTAGAATTTAAAGGTTACCCAAGACAGGTATACAATCTATGTAGATAAGGGAAAAACTCACACAAAGTTTAAAGTGGGTGACCATGTGTTCTTAAAAGTGAAGGTCAAGAGAAGTTCCCTGAAGTTGGGGAATTGTTCAAAACTATTATCAAGATATTGTGGACCCTTTAAAATCCTGGAGAGGATTGGTCTTGTTGCATACATGCTTGCACTACCTGCATCCATGTGCATTAATAATCTATTCCATGTGTCTTTGATTAAAAAGTGTGTGCCTGATGCTAATCATGTAATTGATTAGAATATGATTCAGGTGGAGAAAGAAGGAGACTTCCGAGTTCAACCAATGTGCATATTGGATCATAAAGTCAAGCTGCTAAGGAATCGAGCAATAGGGCTAGTAAAATTCCTATGGACCTATTATGGTCCTAAAGAGGAAACTCAGGAGCATGAAGATGCCATGTGGGAGGAGTACCTGCATATTTTTGAAGATTTTTGAAATGTACATGTGTATATAATGCACCGTGGACAATGAATAAATAAATGGGGGGGGGGTGTAATACCCCTAGACTGAACCCAAATTGTAAATGTACACATAGGTTGGTGAGCTAGGATATTTTGGGCCAAAGTGTCTTTGTATATATGTTTTGAGGCCAAAGTGCTTGTGTGGCTATTAGGATGGAGAGCCAGATGCCAAAAGGCTAACGATCCTATCATTGTAACATGTAATCACACTCAGATTATTAATAAAAATACATCACTGCTGCAAACCAACTAGACAAAAGAGCATGGGGGGCTAGAAATCCACACTAGAGGGAAAGGGGCTAAGGGTATAGGAAGAGGGTATTAAGCCTAAGGGGATATTATATTAATATTTCCTAAAGTCTACATTATATGATATTTTATCATAAGTCGTAAGTATGGGAGAACATATCATCCAAGTAGGGACAAGGTAGTTCCCAACATGACAAGTGTCAATTTGGGAACATGCATAAATAAGGTTGGGAAATAATGTATTTTCCATCATTCTTACCATCATTCACTTATAATTCACACCTTGACTCTTGCCATTCGTACCCTCTTTCCATCACCATTAGTACTGTACTTTGGGAGCTTGGAGATGATTTCACCAGTAAAGCATGGTTAGTTTGAGTAGAAGAATTAGGTTGTTAAGCCTGTGTGCATTCTGGAGAAGCGGTTTGTTAAGCCAATGAAAATTTTCTCTGGGTGAGAGACTGATGGGAATTATTTTCCCTATGTGTTGGGGAATAGCTATAGAACCCTGATACTTTTTGTCCGACTAGTTGTTGAATCCCTAAAAGGGAAGTGGGACAGTCGAAGGAATGTTGGGAAGAGAAGGGGTACATTTCTTAGGGTGGGACAAGTTGTGGGAAATGAGAGGTTGTAGGCTAGTTGCAATAATTGGCACCTTGACCTGAGTGTCATTGTGTTGGTTAGAACTTAGTATGGCTTAGGAATCCTTCCATGGTGGAGTTTCTAGCCTCATCTCGAGGGTGACCTGTTGCTAAGATTTTATGAGCATCAAAGTCTATGGTTGGGAGGAACATCTGAGGTCTGCACATAGTTGGTGAATTATTAAAAATAAAATTGTTATTTTATCTTTGTTTTTATATTATTTACTATGTGAATCCTTATATAAATTCTGTATGTTTTACTATACATGTTTATGCATGAATTGTATGTTGTTTGCATCACATAATTACTGCATATGAGAGGATGTTATAAATCCAATGGTATCGGAGGTGGAGTTGTTGAGTGGCATGGCCTAACTTGGAGCTGGGGATGCTACATATATGTAAATTGTTTTTCAAATACACAAAATCCTTTCCCTTTTAGGGATTCCAAAGTTTCCTTTGTGACCAGAGTAGGATCAATTCCTGTGAGCATACTACTGCATTCCTTGACAAAGGAGTCTTGAATTTAGAAGAAACAAAAAAGGGACCTTGTGTTTCCAAAACATGGGATACCAAAATTAAACCGGGTCTTCCTTGAAACTGATATCATCCCTTGGGGGCATGCCCTCGAATGTGTTAAAATAAGCTAGAGCTAGAACCAAATAAGAAGTCATGTAGAACCTCTTGGATTGAATAAAATTACACAACTGATAGGAAATATTGTATAATGTCACTTCTACCCAATAAAAAAGGGCACCCATATTCACAGATTAATAGAGGACATCCATGACATACTTGGGAATGAATGTTATTGGATCTTGAACCACAAGTCATGAAAAAATCCAGGAGAATTCCTTGGAGGTTCGAAGGTGCAGTCGTGGGTTGGATCAAAAATTCCTTGAGCAGGGTCATCCCACCACCTTAGGAATCCAAAAAGGATTTTGCCTTTGTAAGTTTCATGACTTTGTTCAACATAGGTAGGCACAACATCCTTATGAAGGTGTTTAGAGTTAGAGGGATATGATTTCTTCCACTTTCCTTGACTTGAATGAATCGATGCTTGGAGTCAAACCTCTTAGTGCACTAGGTGACTAGTTCTTTAAAATCAAATGTGTTATGAACGAGCTCAACATTTACTTTTTCGAACGTCCAAGCTTTGTTATTGAGCTTGTCTTCCTGAGAAATATTGAAATACTACTTATATGCTATGGAACATTGAAAATCCCTAAAATCTCGGGCAAGTGAATTCATAGTGTCTCTGCAAAAAGGTTCTTTCTTTCTCTTGTTCACTATCTTTTCCCTCTTTCAATGCACTTGGGTAAGTGTGAATATTATGTGTATATGTCTCCAAGATTTAACATATTTCACATTTTTGTTTTCAAAAATCTCTATGGAATTTGTGTCCTCTATGCAAATTGAACAAAAACAAGATTAATTTCTTCTATCGAATGCAAACACATTTTGATAGCATTTCGTTTGAATTGAATGTACTTTTCATGTCCCATGTATTGTACCGGATTCATATGGGATTGATCTATTTACATCTTGGTTTCCAACATACCAAAAAAACTTGCACAAGACAAGAACTTGTTAACTTGAAATCTATCAAGAAAATGATTGAAGATCATATAAATTTGAACATGTGAATAAAAATATCTTGTGTACATGTGTAAGATGTATATATACACACCTACACACATCCCTTGACGAATTATTTTCATGGCTTAGCGCCAGTTTGTACCATTCAACCACTTGATCAACATATTCAAATCCATTGGCATGAGGGTTCATCTGATACCTTCAAAGTGCTCATTTTACACATGCCCCTACACTGTTGTGCTCTCCTTTTCCATGATTAGTCTAAAAAAAATTCCAATAATGTGTAATGTTTGATTTCTTATGAAGATGACACAACCAATAGAATGATCGTGAAGATTTGAACTAACTCGCACATCCATCTAAACATATCCAATGTCAATCGAATCTGATCCCACATTCTTTCAATGAATCGTAAAATTGATCAAAACAATGTTGTACATAATATGTATCGTGTGCTCGATCATCACTTATATAAAAATGATATTCTTTAATAACATGTCGATTGTCGTTGGTGTTTTCTATGTTATCAAGACTCTGTTGAGCATGTCTATATAGAACATAGACAAATATAGTGATTTGATCAGAATGATAATATTCACTCTATATTTATTTTTGTGCAGCAAATGTGTAATTCTTTGTAAAACCAACTACAAACAAAATTGTCCCTATTGGAAAAACTTCACGGTATTGTTTGAATTGTAGGTCTTTCCATCGATCTCTATGTGAATATTTGGTGTATTTATTAATTTCCTCCTCAAACTTCTTCAAAAAATCTATCACACAGATTTTATCTACTTTCAAATCAATCCTTTTGGAAATAACATTTGAAGAATGTGGAGTCATGCTGCTGATATATTCATATCTCTTCCAATTGAATGCTATATGAGAAAATGATTGATCATTCATATCAATAGGATACTTTGAGTGAAACAAACTTATATTTCCACAATGATCACATTTCTTTCCACCGACACATTTTTTTTGGTAAAATAATTCATCACCTTCTATTTCACATAGAATTTCAGATATTAAAGAACAGAATGTGGAAGGAGGAGGTGAACTTGGGCATAATTTTTTACCAAAATCAAGAAAAGTGTCGTAATATAACTCAAATTCCACATGATAACGACAAAAACAAGTGTCACAAACAATGATGGTTCTAACAAACCATGGTTTTTGTTGCACAAATGTATTGATGGAAATTTTAACTTCTTTGTGCTCTTATTTGAACTTATTGAACAATTCTATTTGTGTCATTGGAAATATATGTTTTGGATGTTCTTCATATTTTTTTCATGATATTCTTTGTCACAACACATCCCTTGTATGTGGTGAAACACAAGATTCTATCAACCAACAATTACGAGCCGATTCTTTAACATTTTCTGCAAGTCTATCTTTGTAGGGTTGTCTAGAGATAATATTCCAACAAGCAAGTTCATCATTTGCATTCAAAATTTTCTATGTTTGCACAATGTTTTTCTTGAGGTTCCCATCACTTTTTCCATGTGTTGTGTCAAATGATCTTTTATATTGCTAGATGAAACAACTATTGTTTGTATCACTCTACGTGCAACACTGACATATTTTTTTCGAGATTTTCCAAAAGATTTTAATACACTAGTTATATTGTCAAAGACATTCTATTTCACCTTTGTATATTTTGTCGACTTTTGAATACCCAATAATGATGTAGCTTCTTTTAAATTTCTTGACTTTATTAGACAGAGTAAAAGTTGATCTTGTATTGTTACTGATTCATCTTTGAAAAAAGTATTATACATATTCTTAACACGATATCTTATATAATGCTTAACTTCTTTCTTCTCAAATTTGTCATTATCAACATTTTCTAATATTTCATCATCAATGTTGATAGATTCTCCTGCATAGTTCAATTTAAAGTTTATATTAAAAACAAAACCCAAACATAAATTCACTAAACTATATACAAGTGATTCATAGATTATATTATCGAGATTTNCTTCTTTTAAATTTCTTGACTTTATTAGACAGAGTAAAAGTTGATCTTGTATTGTTACTGATTCATCTTTGAAAAAAGTATTATACATATTCTTAACACGATATCTTATATAATGCTTAACTTCTTTCTTCTCAAATTTGTCAGTATCAACATTTTCTAATATTTCATCATCAATGTTGATAGATTCTCCTGCATAGTTCAATTTAAAGTTTATATTAAAAACAAAACCCAAACATAAATTCACTAAACTATATACAAGTGATTCATAGATTATATTATCGAGATTTATGTACATACCTATAGGCAATTCAACTTCTACTTCAATTTCAATTTTAACGACTTCATCGACGTTATGAGGAAAATATATTTATGTTTTTTGAAAAACATCACATCCAAATTACAATCAACTATATTTTAAACAATAATTTAAATAAATGAATTCTATACTTTTAATATAGACAATATGTACATGCATACCTAGTTGGACTTCTTCTTGTCGAAAATCTCTTTTTACATCATCATCATTTCTTTCTTCAATATTTTCATGTTCTCGTTTCTTTCTCCAATAATGCTCTTTCCTTTGTTCGTTATGGCGAGTTTCATGTCAAGTGCGATCAAATTTTCTCTTGCGCAAAATGTTGTTTCCCATGAGTATAGTTATTTGTAAAAGTTTTTAAAAAATTCAACATTTCAGAATAGTCTCAGAAAAACTTAATTGTCAAAAAAATTATTAAAAAATAATATCAAGAATTTTATGTTAAACAAAGCCTTCACCTTGAAAATAATGTTCAAGTAAGTTTTCACCTTGAAAAAATGCTCAACAAAGACTTCAATATATAAATTGTTATTCCAATAAAAACTTGAACTTCAAAAAAATAAAAACAAAATTGCATTCAAAACATCAACTATCTTGTTCAAAACAACGAAAAAGATGATTCAAAATTTTACTTAGGGGCTCCACATATGTAAAAACATGAAACGAGTGAGTGAATTGTGTTAAATTGGTTCGTCCGAAAGCGTATTTATAAGATTTGGTGCCAACTTAAATGAAATGATGTGTCCCTTCATTTTTTCCCAGCCGACGAAATTCCCTCACCCACCTTTCGGTCGAAAAAATAATGTTCGGCCAAAAAGTGAGAAATCTGTTTATTTTCTATGGATTTCGTTAGAAAAACATCTTTCAACCGAAAAAAATATTTTTCGGTCAAAAACCTACAAATGGACTATTTGCAGGAACCAGAGAATTCCCTCCAACTTACTTTTTGGAGGTTGCGTACTCCTGGAAATACTCAAAATTTAGTTTTGAAATTGATACCAACATTTGCAAAATTGAATCTACTTTCAATGGATATAATGTTTTTTCATTTTCATTGTTTTCATTTAATTTAATTTAATTTTATTAAAAAATCATTGCATAATATTTTCAGGTGACATTTTGATTCAATGAAAGTGAATATCCATATCTCTAAAAATACACAGTGGAAAATTTAGAAAAATTTATATTCACAATCCTTAAACTGTTCTCTTCAAAAGGGTATTTTTATATTTTACTTTTAAGTAAAAATTAAGATAAATACAAGGTGGGGGAAAACATGTGTTTAAAATTTGCAACTTTTTCAGCTCGGTCAACTTCAAAAAATTCTAGAAATTATAATATTCATTCGTTAGATTCAAAACTATAGTCATAAGAAAATAGAGTCTTTGTAGATTGTTGCAGTATATTTCGTTTGTCAAAAACAAAAGTTTGATAATAGATACATTATTGGGGGGGAAAATAACTCATTATCATTCCTTTCATTTTTAAGGAACATACTGTGAAACAATTGCCAAATTGACATATCAAAACTCAATAAAAAATAATTTGAAAAAAAGTCAGTAGAAAGCTAACAAACTTATTCACAAGTTTTGTTTTTACTATAAAGTGAAATTATAAATAAAAAAAATACTTTTGTATACCGGAAGTTGAAGAACTTGTGAAAATATAGTTTTTTTTTCTCATAAAACAAGCAAAATGGACACCCATCTTCATGATTTTACCCCGTTGTGGAAGTGTATGCAAGATTGCGAGTATGCAGGACTACAGGTATGCGGGCTTACAGGTTCACAAGGTAGGAGAGTGTGGGCCCACGAGAATGTCATTTTGTGGGTTGCGAGTCGAGGGTAGGTCATTTTGAGGGTCATGAAACTACGAGTTGCGGTTATGTGGGTAAAATCTATCGGGTTTTCGTCTCCTACCCTATAAAGTACACTTAGGAATGATTTGAGCGCAGATGCAGGGATGCAAGATTTTGACAAGGGTGTTACCATTCCACACTCGCACTCCTAAAAAGTTCACAAAGTGGGGACCCTCATGGAAACACAACATTATTGGGTAGTAGGAAAAACATATCAACACATGGTCACCTTGAATCTTAAATAATTCATGCATGATTAATGGCATTCACAAGCCCTCCAATAACCTCTACCAAGTCCCCACTCTCCTTTAATTTCAATACAATTTTGAATAAGATATTAGATTTTTTGGGAAAATGTTGAGTTTATTGTAGCAAAAAATCATTGTTCACATCAAACTTTAAGAGAAGGAGAAAAATTGAGATATAGAAAAGTAAAAAGTTGAAAGTTGAAATAAAGATATAGAAGTTCATTCATTACATATCATTAGTGATAGTGGAGATTAGGTTGTTGGGGGAGGAGATTAAAAATATGAAATTACTTCATACTCACTTGTTTTCAATTTTGACCTAAAATATGAGGAAAAACAAAATTGTGACGTTGTGATGCTCCTCTTGGATGTACTTTTTTAACTTGAAGAATTGCATAAGATGTTATCACATAAAAATAATATAAAATATATCTAACCACAATGCAACAAACATCCAATTAGTACATCCCTAACATGCTCCTTTTACTCAACACAAAAATCATTAGGAAAGCCCATTCAAAAATAAATTGACTATAGTGTTAGGAAATTCTATAGTAGAACTTAAGGATCTATGTGTCATTACCTTAGTACAATTAATGGTACATGGAAATGTGTGTTCTGCAATCAATGAATGTTCAAGTTCATCATGATTTATTTTAATTTTATACTACCCACTTAACATGTTTGATAGAAAATTGTAGTGAATCTATTACCATTACTTTTTATTCGATCCATTCTACCAAAGTGTATGGATGGATATGTGACATATTAATGGTACATGGAAATGTGTGTTATGCAATCAATGAATGTTCAAGTTCATCATGATTTATTTTAATTTTCTACTACCCACTTAACATGTTTGATAGAAAATTGTAGTGAATCTATTACCATACTTTTTATTCGATCCATTCTACCAAAGTTTATGGATGGATATGTGACATTTCTTGATAAATATCATGATAGGGGCAAATCTTTAACTTTTATTGTTCCAACAATATTTCAAATTCTAAGTAATATAAAAAATAGAAGAAAAAAATAGTTTAAAGGCTATTTGAGAAATTATTATGGAAATAATAAAGGTATCCATGTAGAAGAAATTAACATGCAGAGGGGGTTGGACTTTATGGAACAAGAACTACTAACCAATTTGGGTATACAAAGAGTTGAATGGATACAATAGTACATTAATTTTCAACTACCAAAGGGTATTTCAAACTAATTGATGATTTAATATTATGAACTTAGGATCAATAGGGTCCTAAATCTGTTGTTGAGGCCACTTGGCCCTTCTCCCATTTTTAATTTTATGGTATATATATTTTTTGGAAATTGTTCATAAATATTTATTTTTCCATCAACAAAAATAAATTTATTTTATTTCTCGTTAGTATAAAATTTAAAATCATTAAAAATAAAATATTTTCCAATTGTAATTTTTCTATGAATCTTTTTGGACAAAAGTTTGAAAATTGAAAAATGGTGGAGAAGAACAAGGAGGAAATATGGGGAAGGAGACAGAGAGGAGGGAGAGGAGAGGAAGAGAGGGGGAGGAAGGAGAAGAGAGGAGGGAGAGGAGAGGAAGAGAGGGGGAGGAAGGATAAGAGAGGAGGGAGAGGAGAGGAAAAGAGAGGGATGAAGGAGAATAGAGGAGGGAGAGGAGAGGAAGAGAGGGGGGAGGAAGGAGAAGAGAGGAGGGAGAGGAAGGAGAAGAGAAGAGTAGAAGTCTATGCCCCCCCTATATTGGTTGTTGGATTATCTAGGTCAAGGTTAAGGGCAAGGTCAATATGAATTAGACAAAGTAAATCAATTGCGCATGTGTGAGGGGTGTTATTAAGGAAATCAATGATGTGTGTTAAGCTAGAAGAGTAAATTAAATTCCTCGAAGCATTAGCTATCAAAAGAAAAGGAAAGCCTATAATAAAACTTGAAAGAAAGATAAGATACTTCAACATGTAACAAGTTTATAACATCAGTCATAAATAATTCCTAAATTAGTGATAAGCAATGAGGAAAAGATGCCAAATGATAGATAAGAGACTAATCAATCATAAGCTAATTATTTCTCAAATAAATAACATTAAAATATGTTAAATGGATGCAAGATGAGAAAACCAAAAGGATTAAAAATAAATTATTGCAAAAATAATAATTTTAGATGATGATTCTAGGCTAAGAAGCAAGACGTTAAGCTAAGAATGATGGTAAATGAAGATGCAAATGCAATCAATCCTAAGATAAAATGAGATGATGGGAGAGAAGGAGCCTAAAACTAGGGTTTAAGTCACTTGCGATAGAGAGAAAGACTAGTGCCGTCTTAAGTCCTTGGGCATATGGAGTCAATGCAACCTTCAATGAGGATAAAATGCAAAGAAAACTTAAGGTTTAAATTCTAGGGTGGTGTACAATCACAATGCCTAGGTCTAATCCCGTAGGAGAACAAGTTAGGGGGATGTACAATCACAATCCCTAATGTTATCCTATGCTCTATATGGATTTTCACTAGGGATCAAGGTGGAAAAATAGGTCAAATCTTAGAGTAGTCCAATCACAAGCTCTAGAATTTAACCAATAAAGATAAGTTCAAGGGGATGTACAATCAAAATCTATAAATTTGACCTTATTTTGTAGAATTTGGTTGAAACCTACATAGAGAATTTAGCTATCAACAATTCACACAAATCTTGCAAATTTATCCTTTAGGAGAACAATTTAGGGGGGTGTACAATCACAATCCCTAATGTTAACCTATGCTTTCTATGGATTTTAACAAGGGATCAAGGTGGAAAAAGAGGTCAAACCTTAGAGTAGTACAATCACAAGCTCTAGAATTTAACCAATAAATATAATTTCAGGGGGATGTATAATCAAAATCTATAAATTTGACCTTATTTTGTAGAATTTGGTTGAAACCTACATAGAGAATCTAGCTAGCAACAATTCACACAAAGATTACAAAGTTGAGAGAGAGAGAGAATCATATTAACCAAATGAGAGAATGGAAAAATACACATGATATACTTTACATGTATGAATTCATGCACCATAGTAGTGATCTAGAGAGATGTGAACACACACTGATAGACACATGAGTGAACTTCCACCTAGTCCTATTTAACTAGCCATGCAATCATTAGTTAACTGGCTAATCACAAGTGGAGTGAGGATAATCTAATGCCTGAACATGTGTGGTGCCTTCCTGGTGGTTATCACAAGGTAAGTGCTCCCCCCTGGTGATGATCTCACTACTACATTTGTATCCAAAATCCGATGGCTAATTTTTCTAAAATTTGTCAGTTAGGCGTCTATAATCCAACACCATTATTTTTTTTAAGTGTTGGTGGGTCATGGTTGGTTAGTTGACACACAATATCAGCAGTCGGTTATCCGACTTCCACAATCATCGGATCAAATGGCTGGGTCGTCGATCATCCTGCCCCTAGAGCTATCGGATATCTGACTCCTATGGGCATCGGACCTATGGCGTAGCCATCAGACGCAAACTTCATGGAGTCAGATATCCTACATCACTGTATTGTTTTTAAAACAAAATTCAAAAAAAAAATTGGTTAGGTCATGGGTCATCTTGTCCCTGGGGTTGTCAGATATCCGACTCCATATGGCATCAGACCTATGGCATTGCCATCAGACACAAACTTCAAGGAGTCGGATATCCGACGACACTGTATTGTTTTAAAAAAAAAATTAAAAACAAATTTGGACTCCCCATAGATTTCTATCAGGTCTCCTATCATCATTTTCACCATTCACTCTGTAATTACCTTGGTATGTAACTACATGAGTAATACTTGGACAACCAATGTATTCCATAATTCCATAAAATGTATTACTATTCTTTAATACAAGGAAATAGGTGCCACATATGCCACATACATCAACTTCAAATATAACCACTACAAACTGATAAAAGGAGACCAACATAGACACATCAAATCATGCATACAAATTTATATCCCCATTTCCTTACAGATTTTAATTGGAATTTGATCAAGGCTCTCCATATTCTCACCTCTTTTCATTTCAAATATTGGATGCCAAGATTGGCCATGTGGTCTGTTGCTGAGTCTCCCTCTCTCTCTATATATTCATTCTACTTGAATATTAGATGTTGATGAATGTGTAGCAGGAACTTACTTAGAATTTGAGTAAGGTCATGATGAAGGATACGAACAAATTTAAATGCGAGTTTGAGAACCATTAGGAGTAATTTTTCTAAGGGTTGTTTCAAAGTAAAAAAGAATAACATCTTTATGATATTGGTTGCACAATAGGATTATTATGACTAACATTCAATTTTTTCCTCTATAATTTCAAAAAGTGGACAAGAATTTCCCTACTCTTAACATCTACTCTCCACCCATGAGAATAGAAATGCAAAGAACATTGTTTACTTTTTATTTTCTAGTTATTACCTCCTTTTTTAATCTTTTTATTGTAAATATCTAAATCTTTAAAACACACTGAGAACCTAAATTTCTTTCTCAAGTTTCTCCACTTTCCAAGCTATTTGAGAATGGGCCAATGCATACGCCAGTGGGGCATGGTAGGTCCTGACCTATTCATAGGGCATGCATTCGTGGACTAATGGTAGCCAACTAAATAATAAATTACAATATTATCAATGAAGAAAAAGATTAAAATAAATAAATTATACACATAAAAAAGTGATCTACATCACATACAAATTAGCGTTGTAAATGATAATATAGATTATAATATATAACAAACAACATAAAAACCAAAATATATAAATCTCTTATTAGGGAAATAAAAGTTATCAAATAAATTTGATTTGTTTTACCTTGAGAAACTCCTTTGCTTCCTCCCTTCAAATATCCTTTATTTGTTCCTTTTGGCTTTCCCTTTCTAAGTTTTCCCTTATGTGAATGGTAGTGACACCTTAACTTTCACCTGTATGACAACCAAATAAACAAGTTCCAACTGAAATTGCAAAAATCTCCATATGTTGCTTAGTAATTTTTCTTAGAGAAAGGGAAATAATAATAACAAACCTTTGCCCCCGGATGGGGTGTCATCAGAACCGACAAGTGGATGGACAACTGCGTGGACACCTAGCCACAACACACCAACTCAACCTGCACTCACCTCAGCCTTTACTCCATGAATTTAAAACCTCGTTTGAGGCACCCCTGCATTCATTTTCACTTTGTCGAGTTTAATGCCATGGCGCTCTAGCTCACATGGATGGTAAATGCTATGGGATGGATGCAGGCCCAATCCCATCACCTCGCCTGGATCCGTGGTTTTTTCTCTCGGCCTCTTGCGTCTCTCCCTCATTCACCAGTTTGCATTTTTCTTTGGCTCTGGTTCAAGTTTTCTCTTGGGTTCCACTGTCATTTGTTCTCTCGGCCTCCTGCACCTCACACTCATCCTTAAGTCTGCATTTGTTTTTGGTTCTGGCTTGAACTCTCTCCTTTGCTCAACCACTACCTTGAGATCCATCTCTGTTTCTTTGTTTATATCTTGATGCCTCGCCTATGGGGTAAGTCTAAGTGGGGGGCGACCTTGTACGCAGCGAGAGGCAGAGGCTCAAGGGGACGTGGCAAGAATTATCCTCAAACCTTGCCTCAAGACCCTGCTCATGCCTCCACTCCGGAGCTCCCCCAAGCCTCTATACGCGCCACCTCTCTGGAACACTCTCTTGAACGTGATACTACACTAGAATTACCTTCCTTTTCCTCTCTGTATGCTTGCATAGTTGAGTGGTTCGATAGCTTCGACAATTCCCCGGGCTTCGCTCCAAAGCTCAACCCTGAGCCGCTACGCCCCCGCCAGCGTCCACCTCACCCTCCTCCACCCTCTGCTCCCCCTAGCCCGACCACCCCTTTCTCTTCTTCATCCTCCCCCCTCCCCTCTTTTGCCTCCCCCTCTTTGTCCTATGATATTCCTCCACCCCCTCCGCCCCCTTTTGCTTGCTCCCAGTGCGTTGGGATGGATTCTTTGGAGGACTCTTTGGAACTCATCAAGCGCTCAATTATGGACATCAAGTGTGCCATTAAAGAGTTTCAGAACATGGAATATGACCAGATTCATTAAGAGGAGATTCTGATGTTTCTTCTACGTGATCTTTGACAAACTATCCCAGATACATGGACTCTGGGTAAGGATATTGCACAGGACCAAAGGAACGAGCAGAGGCCTGACCCCAGCTCTGGATAATTTCAACTTGCTCAGGTTTCTCAAGTTTTCTATGTTTCTAGACAGTTTAATTTATAAGGTTCTCGTCCTGTGTGGCTGCTTAGCTCTAGGATTATATAGTTTTTGCTTCTTACAGCTTTTTGAATTCTGCATGGATAGTTTAACTTACATGATTCTCGCCCTGCGTGGAAACCTAGATCTAGGATTATACAGTTTATTCTCTTTACAATTTTTTGAATTCTGCATGGACACTTGGAACCTTAATGGCCATGTGGAAGCATTGGTTTCCCACCAGGGCGATGTTGCCACTGCCTCATGGGATATCTCGACATCTTTAATTTTTGCTCCTTAGCAGGATCTAATATATCTTCTAACTTACAAAAAATAAATAAAAAACCTTTGAATCTCCATCAATCAGTTCACCATCCTTGTTGAATGCCTCGATACATGTAATAACAACTTCAACAAATGAGATATACATATACAATCAATATAAGATTCAAAATTTACAAACAACACATGCAACTTCATTCTCATGCTACAAATCAAGTTATAATTCAAAGAGATACCAAGGAAGAAAGCTTGAAGGGAGAAATACACCATCCACCATCAACCTCATGTTCCAAATCTATCAGTCTAATATATCACTTTTAGCCTTATATAGATTCATACAAGAAGCTACAAAAGTATACAACTATATGCATGCAAATCCTTGATGACCTATAGGGAGCTCTAGGAGACATATTCATTCTAAAGGTCACAGATTATACAAATAAATAAAATGGGTTTACTACATGAGATAAAAAAACTCACACTAGTACATATTGTAAAAAAATTGGCATTCTATTTGCGGCGTTATGGACAAAATTGGCCATACTGTCAAAAAATAGAGGAATTTTTTTTTTTTTTTTTTTTTTCCATATTTCCCGATAACGTCGCTATTGCCACGTTGATGTCTCTATTGCCACGTTGTCATCTCTCTTGCCACATAATCATCTCTCTTTCCACATTTGTGACATAGTCGTCTCTCTTGCCACGTTTGTGAAGATAGTTGTCTCAGTTGTGACATTGTGGAAACTAGGTTTTCCCCCTCCAACGATCACCTAGTATTTTGACCAAGTCAACTTTGATTTGGTCAATGATTGTCAAAATTGCGACGTTATAAAATATATAAATATGTTGCATTTTACGGATGTTGCGAAATTTTTTCTATAATAACGACACTTCAAAAAGGGTTTGCAAGTCTTCTCGGCTAGAGTACAACTATTAAAAGACATTTTACTAGGGCTCTTCTCGTTTAGTTTTAATTTTCTTTGTCAAATTTTAAAGGAAACAACTATTAAAAGACATTATAATAGGGCTAGCATACATGATGGGAAATGGTGACCCGTGAATGGGGCCAACGTTGAATTTTTTTCAAAATGTTTCTGTATGGCATCATACATCCTTGAGTCTTGAAACCATCCCATACCGTCAAGGCATGTGTCTAGTCTAACCATGTCAAATTTCAATGCATATAGACACATATTGAAGAAATTTCAACATTGGCCCCATTCAATAGTGCTCACTATGCAGGGTCGGGGCATGACATTTGTGGTGGTTGAATTGAA